>JAADXK010000514.1:0-21244 GCA_023337805.1 Globisporangium barbulae
CAATGAATAGGCCAAGAACGAGCTCAACGAGACGAATCGCGCTGTTCAAGTCCCGAGCAAAACGAAATCGTACTCACTTCAAGCGAGATCAAAACGCATATTTTTCAGAGGGGGGCCAAGACTTTTTGAACTAGCTGTATATTAAGTAGCAGGGATATCGTTAAGCTTTTGGTAGATGCAAAGAAGACACATAGCGTTACAGTGCGCGTCGTTGTCGACCGCGTCCAATGCGATAATGGCTACTGCCGCGTCTGCGCAGATGAGTTGCGAGTCGACGGGGGTATTGTGGTGCGTCGCAGCAATCTCTGCCAAGATGCACCACAAGTACACCATTATCGACCGCACTACTGTACTGACAGGGTCGCTGAACTTCAGCGGAAAGGGCCTCGACGTCATGAGAACATAGCTGTGCTACGCGGCGATGAGTCGTCGGACAAGTACAACAACAACTTCGCCAGTGAGGTGGCGGTCAGCTCGCCGTACTATTTTTTGATCGATTGCTCTACTTGTTCAACAAAAAATAAAAATGTGACTCGCTTCTGCATTTGCTATTCTTCATCTCGCCAGCTCGCGCGCGTCGCCAAGCAGCAGCAGCGACACCTACCTTACTCTTCATGTGAATACCAGGTCAGCCTCGTGCTTTTGAAACTGATGATACTGGCTCGCTCACTCACTGTAACTGCTTGCCGTCGCGCTCGACCGTGACAGACGATGAGCTGCAATACGCGAGCAATTTCGCCACGCGCTACTGTTCCAGCACGCGGCGCTGTGCCATCTCGTCGCGACACGAGGCGGAGATTAGACCAAAGAGCGCTTGCAGGGCCTCGCGCTAAAGTGGCTCGTCCGCAGCGGCTCGAGCAGCTCGATCTCCTGGTCCAGACGCGCCTCGAGCGCCGCGCACTTGCCATCTGTGTGATCTGCATGGATCAGTATGTACGGTGGTTATCAGGCACCGTGACACGAGCGAGCCATGGAGATGAAGAGACAGGCAGCAGAGACAGCGTTAGCACTGCATCCCAGCCGCAGATCAGCAATACAAACGAATGCAGCTGCCAAAGAGAAACGTACGACGTGCTGATTTCGTTTGCGCTCGTCGTCCAGCTCGGCGCACAAGTGCTGCGTGGACTCCACGCGCAGCTTTTGGGCCGTGCGCAGCTCGTGCGTGAGCTCCTCGAACTGGACCTCGTAGCTTTCCTTCATCGCCCTCGCGAGCGCCAGCGCGAACGTCTCCTGCTTCTCCACTGTTAGAACCACACAGCAACGCACGAGCGTCAATAAACGAGTCACCCTCGGTTCGACTTTCAAGCCATTCATGATCACCTTTGGCGAGCGCACTTGCGAGTTGGACTTTGTCCTGTGTGTACTGCTGGAGGCGAGAGAGTGCGGCTGGAAGCGCTCATCTTGAGCTGCTCGGCAACTGGTGCCGTGTCTTTGCCTGCCACCGCATCGGAGAACGGACTGGTCGCGCCCATACCGCCACTAGGGGCTTTCACTAGCTGTTTAATGGTGCCTGACGCCTGGTCCTCGAGACAGAGCTCCTCGAGGCGGTGCTTCATGTGCACGAGCTGCCAGTCAGCGTCGTCGAGCTCTTGCTGCAGCTGCTCCCACTTGGAGTGCATGGTTCGCCACTTGTCTACGTACTGACTCTGGAACTTGTGGAGGAACTCGTTCAGCGTCGAGCCGTTGAGGTCGCGGTGGCTGCTGCTCGTAGCGTTCCCCTTTGCACGGCCATGCACCTCAGCTGGGATGATGGGCAGCATCGCGAGCTGCAGCTTGAGTCGCTGCACCAGCACCCATATGACCTGCCGAATCAGACGCTGTTCGTCCTGGAGCTTTGATAAACCGGCCGCATTAACTTGTTTCTCCTGTTCGAAGGCAAAGCGCGCGAGCTGCAGCTTCTTCTTCTCCGCACTGAGCTCGTTTTGCTGCTTCTTTATCAACCTACACAGCATGACAGCAACCCCACACAGTCAGTGATATCCCAATAAGGCTCGCAACCTGTGGCTGATAAACCACCACACGCACTTTTGCTCCTCGGCTGACTTGCGCTCTCGCGCCGAGAGCTGCGCGAGCTTGCCGTCCACGTCCTTCGCCCCGCTGCTCTCCCCGCGAGCGAGTTTGTCTTCGAGTGCCACGATCTTCAGCTTCGCTTTCTGCAGCTCCACGCGAGTCTCCGAGAGCGCCGAGTTACTTCGTGGCGTGGCTCGTTCCATTGTCTGAATTTGCTGAGCAAGAGCATCGCTCTCTTCCATAAGACATTCGAGCGCATGATGGGCCTCAAGCTCGGTGATCTCAGCGAGGTCCGCCGCCGACTTGTACTTGCTGACTTCGTTCTCTAGCTTTGATTGCCACGAAGCCTCGTTCTCTCGTTTGTCGAGTTCGATTTGCTAAATGAGCTGCTCGATTTGCTCCTGAGTCTTGGAACGAACTGATTCTGACTCGTCCTTCACCCTTCGGAGCTCAGCCGTCAGGCACTCGATCTCGCTTTCCAACCGTCTTCTAGTCTCATCGTCCTCGTTCGATTTGCTCGACTGCTGCTGCAAACGCTGTATCTCGATAACCATAGCTGCAATTCGAGCCTGTAGCTTCTGTTTCTCATCGTCAAACGTCCTCTTCTCTTGCTCGCGCTGCTTCTTCTGCTCTGTCAAGCAGAGATTTGCGACCTCGAGCTCTTCCCTTACAGCCTTGAACTGGGCCACAGCGTGCTCGGCTCGGTCTCTCAGTAGCGATGAACGTCCGCTGCTGCTCCTTGAGAGACGCCAGCGCGTGCTCTATCGCCGCAAGCCGCTGGTTCCAGTTGCTCTTCTCCGCCTCAGCACTTCTTCGTCGTCCGCAGGGATCGACCGACCGAGTTTGGACTCAAGCAGCTGCAGATGTGAATGTATGTTGCGTGAAGGTTGCGGGAGTGCTGGTGCGCTCGCCAGTTTTAACAAGCACCCCCCAGATATCAGGTCGAAGTGCGCCACACACACAAGAAGAAAGCGAGAAGAAGGAAAGGAACGCGAGCGCGCGCTCATTACGCGTCTCTCTGTCTGTCTATCCGCATCGCAACAGAGAGCGTGTGTGTGTGTGGCTAGTAGCAAGAGCGTCTCTTAGTCTACAAGCAGCGTGAGCGACGACTGGACCTCAAGAGAAAACGATGGAGAACGCCAAGCGCACGCCGCGCCGAGAGGGTGAGAAGGTGTGGTGCCCAGACCCGCGCAACGTGTGGCAGCTCGGCACGGTCGTGGAGGACGATGGTGAGAAGCTCCATGTGCTGCTCCCCGAGAGCGACAACAACGAGCAGCAGTTCACGGTCGCGCAGGTGCACCCGTACGACCCGACACACTCGATGGACCTCAACAACATCTCAGAGATGGACAACCTGCACCAGGCGCCGCTGCTCGACCTGCTGCGGCGGCGATACCTCGACGACAAGATTTACGTACGTGCGCCGCGCGTATTAGCCTTTTATCTCTCTGTGTGTACTGGATTAAAGTGTGCTAATTGGCATCTCTTCTTTTGCATAAACAGACGTACACGGGCGATATCCTGATCTCGATCAACCCGTACAAGAACATCCCGATGCTGTACAACTTTCCCGAGCTCGACTCGATCGGAAAGCTCGACAACCCCGTGCCGCACGTCTACTCGACCGCACACGGCGCGTACCACGCGCTGCGCAAGGAGGGCAAGTGTCAGTCCATCCTGGTCTCTGGTGAGAGTGGTGCCGGCAAGACGGAAGCAGCCAAGTATATCATGCGGGTACGTGTTTCTCTCTTGCATTGCGTTGCAGACACTATGTGCATGAGACTGACTATTATGACGTCCATGTTCCTGTGTAGTACCTAGCAAACATCAGTGAGATCGGCAAGCGCGGGCCAAAGACTACGGACAAGAGCGCGCAGGGCGGGTCGTCGGTCGAACAGTGCGTGCTGCAGAGTAACCCGCTGCTCGAAGCGTTCGGCAACGCCAAGACGATTCGCAATGACAACAGCAGTCGCTTCGGCAAGTTCATCAAGATCTTCTATCGGGACGACGGCACGATCTCGGGCGCCACGACGAGCCACTTCCTGCTCGAGAAGAGTCGCATCGTTGGCTGCGCAGACTCGGAGCGCAACTACCACATCTTCTACCAGATCTGCGCTGGCATGTCACCCGACGAGAAGAAGGCGCTCAAGTTAAAAAACGCGGTCGATTACTACTACCTGAACCAGGGCAACTGCATCCAGGTGCCAGAGATCAACGACAAGAAGGACTACAAGGAGCTCGTGGAGGCCATGGGCACGGTCGGCATCGCGTCCGACATCCAAAAGACCATTTTCACGCTCGTGGCCTGCGTGCTGCACCTGGGCAACATGGAGTTCACGGAGAACGCCAAGCTCGAGGCGCAGATCGCCAAACCCGAGGCCGTGAACGATCTCGCTGAGCTCATGATGGTGGCCCCCGCTGAGCTCGAGTTCGCGCTCACGAAGCGCACCATGTCGGCCGGCGCACGTGGATCGGTCGCCGAGATCTCGCTTTCGGCCGTCGAGGCCAACAAGTCGCGCAACGGACTCGCCAAGGACATCTTCAGCAAGCTCTTCGACTGGCTCGTGTCGCAGATCAATAACTCGACCAAGCAGATCTCGCAAGACGCGAGCGGCAACAGCGTGAATGGCATGCCGGGCGCGTCCAAGTTCATCGGCATTCTCGACATTTTCGGCTTCGAGAGCCTGCAGTTCAACTCGTTCGAGCAGCTCTGCATTAACTACACGAACGAGATGCTGCAGCAGCAGTTCAACCAGCACGTGTTCGTCTACGAGCAGGAGGTGTACGTTGAAGAGGGTATCGACTTTTCGCGACTCGAGTTCCAAGACAACGGCCCGTGTCTCGACCTCATCGATAAGAAGCCGCTGGGCATCCTGCCGCTGCTCGACGAGCAGGCGATGCTCGGACGCCGTGCGAGCGACGAGAACTTCATCCAGAAGCTCAACCAGACCCACCTGCCACAGGGCAAGCTGCCCGAAGGTGCGATCCAGTACTACTCCAAGCCGCGCTTCGCACAGGATCAGTTCACGATCAACCACTACGCCGGCGAAGTGACGTACCATGTCACGGGCTTCCTCGAGAAGAACGACGACTCACTGCACAACGACCTCATCTCGCTCATGGACGCGTCCAAGTGTGAGTTCCTCCGTAAGCTCTTTCCCATCGCCGCAGCGGCTTCGGCGAACGGCGCCGGTGGACCCGGTGGTGGAGCAGGGAACCCTCTGCGCAAGCCCATTCGCAAGGCCGGCGGCAAGATGACAGGCACAATGACAGTGGGTCGCAAGTTCCGTGACCAGATGGCCGACCTCATGCTTGAGCTCAAGGCCACGGCGCCGTCCTTTGTGCGCTGTGTCAAGCCCAATAACCTGCGCTTCCCGCAGGGCTGGAACGCGTCGCTGATCCTCAACCAACTCATCTACTTGGGCGTGATGGAGACCGTGCGCATTCGTCGCTCTGGTTTTCCCGTGCGTCGGTCCTTCGAGGAGTTCCACCAAAAGTACCAGATCCTCACACGCAAGATCAAGGTCTCCAAGGAGAAGCGCGCGAGTATGACGGACAAGGAGTACTGTGAGGTCATCTTGCGTTTCATCGACCGCGAGAACTGGCAGATGGGCCACAAGAAAGTGTTCCTGCGCGACAGCCAGCTGCGCATCTTGGACAACGAGGCGCGCAAGATTACGCAGGACGCCGCGATCCAGATCCAGAAGCACGTGCGCCGTATGGTGCAGCGCAAGAAGTACCTGCTTATGCGCGAGAAAATGATCCTGATCCAGGCGAGCGTGCGCATGTACCTCGCCAAGCTGCACTTCAAGCGCATGCGTCATCGCATCACCAAGTTGAACGCACTTGCGCGCCAGTTTGTGCAGCGCCGCAAGTACCAGCGACTGCGCAAGTACACCGTGTTCGTGCAAGCTCGCGTGCGCGGCAAGATCGCGCGCCGCCAGCTCTGGTTCCTGCGCAATGCGCCCAAGGCCGTGACCAAGATCAACGCCCAGGTGCGCCGCTACTTGGCGCGCAACCATTTCCTCAAGCAGAAGCGCGCGGCGTCCATTGTCGCAAACGCGCACCGCATGCGCAAGCAGCGCAAGGTGTTCCTCGACATGCGCAAGGCCGCGTCCGTCATCGCCGCGCGCTACAAGGGCTACCGCGGTCACCGCAAGTACAAGGACATGAAGAAGGCCGCGGTCGTGCTCCACGCTGTCGGCCGAGGCTTCCTGGCGCGCTTAAAGTTCGGCAAGAAGGCTCGCGCTCGTGCAGTGATGCGCAACAAGGCGCAACGACAGATCTCACGCATCATCCGTGGGTTTCTCGCGCGCTGCAGATTTAAACGTGCGCGTACGCGCATCATCATGATTCAAGCCCGCGTGCGCGCCAACAAGGTGCGTACCGAGTACCTCAAGGGCCGTGAGGCCACGATCAACTCGCAGGCGATGATCCGCAGGGCGCTCGTGCGCCGCAAGTTCCTGCGCGAGAAGAAGATGGCGACGCGCATCGAGGCCTTCGGGCGCATGGTCATCTGCCGCCAGCGATACGCCGACGAGCGCCAGCGCATCGTGTTGCTCCAGTCGCTCTGGCGCATGCAGATCAAGCGCCGCCAGTTCAAGCGCCGTATGCTGCAGATCGCGGTGCTCCAGTCGCTCTGGCGATGTCACTACGAGTCCAAGCGGTACCAGGATACCCGCAAGAAGATCGTGACGCTCGAGGCCTTCAGTCGCATGGTGCTCGCGCGCACAAAGTACCTCAAGCTGCGCGCCGCGACGATCGTGGCGCAGTCGGCCGTGCGCTCGTACCTCGGCCGCCGCACGTTCATCAAGTGCCGCCGCGGCATCACGCGCATCCAGTCGCGCTTCCGCGGCTACAGCCAGCGCAAGAAGTACCACCGCGCGCGCTCGCACATCATCCTCGTGCAGAGCGTGTTCCGCCAGCGCAAGGCGAACAAGACGATCGTGGTGCGCCGCCGTGCCATGGCGCGCGTGCACGCCGTGCTGCGACTCTTCCTGTCGCGCGTGCGCATGCGCAACCGCACCAAGGAGCTCTTCGCGGCCGCGCACTCGTTCAACCTGACCGAGGTGCTCCACATCGCGCAGGAAGTGCCGGGCATGCTGCGCGTGCGCGACCGCTGGAACGACATGATGTCGCTCGTGCACGTGGCCGCGAAGAACGGCGATCTCAACCTCGCGCGCTTCGTGCTCGAAGAGAACCACCAGCTCGAGGACCTGGTGTACGGCAAGGACGCCCACGGCAGCACGCCGCTGCACTACGCATGCCGCCTCGCACACTTGGACATGGTCAAGCTGCTCGCGAAGATCGCGAATCGCAACGCCATTCCCGTGGGCTTTGATCACGGCAGCGAGTACGGGGGCTCGCGCGAACGCAGCGCCAGCAGCGCGAGCAGTTCTGCGGACGAGCCCATGGACAGGCTCCGCTCGGTCTCGAGCGCGAGCGTGGCCTCAATGCGCTCGCCGACAACGCGCTCGCCATCCAAGATGTCGTTCAACAATGGCGCGTTGGCCCATCAGCAGTCGTCGTCTTCTTCTGACCCGCGCTTCCGCGGCATGTCGTCGGGCTCGAGCGTAGCGTCATTCTCGATGACGCCTGGCACTGCGCCTGGGGCCGCGCCTAGCGACCCGAACGTGCCTCGCCGCCCTGGCCGCCGCACGCTCGTGTCCTCGACGCCACAGGGCCGCATGCGAGGGCTCTCGGGCGCCATGCCACCGGTTCTCCCCACGACGCTGCAGATCACAGTGTACAAGGAAGGTTTTCTGCGCAAGGCGAGCGGCAACCGCTGGGCGAACAAGCGCTACGTCATGATCGACGAGGTTTGTTTGTCGTACTACAAGGCGCCCAAGGAGCGCATCCCGCTCAAGATCGTCGAGCTCTGCGACGCGACGATCAAGCGCATATCGCACGTAGACAACTGCTTTGAGATCCACTCGCCGCGGCTCAAGAGCTCCAAGAACCCAGACGGCATGCTCTCGTTCGTGGCCGACACGGAGGAGGAGGTGCACGAGTGGATGGCGGCGATCCGCAAAGTGCGCGGCGTGCGTGTGGCGACGTCCAGCCCGCCGTTCCAGAACATGATCTGCATCGACACTTCGCTGCGCCGCGAGTACGTCAACATGAAGAACAAGCTCGGCTTCACGCCACTCCACGTGGCCGTGCAGAACGACGACGACGAAGGCTTCGAGGCCGCCAAGGTGTGCGTGTGGCTCATTGAGAACGGCGCCGACCCGAACGCCATGGACGTGAACGGCGACACGGCGCTGCACTACGCCGTAATGCTCAACCGGTACGACCTCGTCGAGACGCTCATGAAGCGCGGCGCGGACCCAAACATCCGCAACCTCAAGGATTTCAGTCCCGTGGACATCACGCCCGAAGATGACATGAAGGAGATCCTGGACCCGGCGACCCACGCCGCGGCCGAGGCTGCAGCGCTGACCAACGGCACAAGCGGTGGTGCGAACCATAACCACCACACTGAAGTGCAATTGCGCGCGCTACTCAAGTCCCCAATGCGCCTCTCGGACTCGACGTACGTGTCCGTGTTCCTTGGCGCCGTGGCCGTCGCGACGGGTCCGATCATGGAGACGCCGCACTTCAACCTGTACGTGTTGGACGCCAAGGGCTCCGTCGTCGAGACGGCGCAGCGCACACCAAAGTCGCTCATCCAGGCCGGCGGCAACTACTGGTGGTTCGGCAACACGTGGTACATCCAGACGCCGCTCGAGCACCTCAAGGACGGTACGTTGTGTAGCTCTTCGTTTCTTTATCTATCTCTCTGGAACCTCTGGTACTAAACCAATTTCTCATTGTCTAACAATGTTGAAATTGCAGGCTGCGTCGCCGTGATGGAGTTGCGCCACCGCAACCTGTTGACGGACGAGATCGAAGTGGGCTGCTGGACGTTCTTCCGCCTGGACCTGAGCAAGATCACGAGCGCGCCAGTCACGTTCGAGATGTACGCGGCGCCCGTGGACCCGTCCAGCAAGATCCTCGCGCGCATCCCGGGCGACTCGTTCTTGCAGGCGGAGATCAACGTGTCGCTGTAGATACGTTTGCATTTGCATTGTTGAGTATTGAAAAGTTCTGTGTTGAGGATAAGAGAGCTAAGAGAGAAATGTGTTGAGCAATTTTGCGAGAAGAGCGTGAAGCAAAGCGAAGTCGAAAGTGTAAATCAGCACACGGACAAACAGGAATTTGGATTCTCAATGGGTTACAACTCAGCTAACTCTCTCTTCACAGCGGTGGCTCGGCATGAAGCGAGCTGACACGTCTTGTGGATCTGGCTAAGCGTCGTCCTCGTCCTCCTCGTCGTCGTCGAGTCCTGGGACCTCGATGTTGCCCGAGACAAGCGCGCTCGGGTTCAAGTCGTTCACCTCGTCGATGCTGCGCGTGCGCTCCGTGAATTCCGCGTCCCCAGCGACCACTGATACGTTCGCGTTCGTCACATTGACTCCCGATGCACTCGCGTTCGTCGCATTGACTCCCGATGCACTCGCGTTCGCCGCAGCGGTTGGCGTTGGCGCTGGCGTCGCAGCAGTCGACGAGCCGCAGTTGCCGGCCTCCGGCGCGACGCAGTCGACCTCCTGCTTGGATTTGTCCGGGATGCCCTCGTCGGCGTAGCACGTGAGCACACCGTTCTTGCACTGCGCAAAGATGCTGCCCTTGCGCATGCGGCGGCCCACGAGGTAGCAGAAGCCGTGGTTGCCGCTCAGCTGGATCGGCGCGCCGCCCGAGACCGTGCACGGCTCGGGGACCGCGGCCGCGAGGCTCGCCATGAGCGCGCCGACTGCGACCACGGCCAGCAGCAGCATGGGGGAGAGGCGGCGTTTGCCACTGATCTGAATGCTCTGCATGCTTCCGGTGTCTTTCGTGTAGCTGTCTGTAAAGAAGAATGAGCTGCTCGTCCGCTTGCTTTTAGTCGTCTGCTTGCCTACGACTACTTCGTGGAGAAGTGCTTTCGTTATGACCTGTTGGACTGGATGGAAAGGCGACACTGACAAACGCACACATGCTGGAATGCTCTTTTGATAGGAAGTTTGTATGGAAGCTGACTTTTTCCCCAATTGCTCAGCTGACTGACTGCAGCGAAAACAGCTGCTCGGCTGCGCGCTTTGAACCAGGCGCGCGAAGGTAAAGACGACGAATGGATTGACCCACGCGTGCTAGGGTGTGTGCATGGCGGCGTCCGTGCGTGTGTGTATGGTGATCGATGAGCGCTTGTGTGGCGCCTGTAGATGGTAATCAGTCGGCAATGATGAACTTGGCAAGCAGGGATCAAAGGAAGGAATACCAATGGAAAGGAGGTCAATCAATCTCTAAAAATGCTGGAATCGAAATGCGAATACACAATAAAATGCAGCTGTGCCGAGCAGCGTCTGACCTGACTGGGCTTGGCGAACACCATGCGTGCACCAGTCGATCTCTACGCCTGCCACGTAGGCGCTTATGTGCTGTGCTGGCTAATGTCGACGCCTCGTGCTCGGGTTTTAGAGCACGCGACGCTTCTTGGCCGAGTTCATGTACGGTCGCAGCACCCACTCGTTCTCGGCCTCCTTCTGGTCGCATGTACCGAGCTTCACCTGATACAACTGCAGCTCGAAGCGCGGGCCGCACTCCTGGAGCTCCACCTCGCGGCCCGTTTTCTTGAACACGTGGTGGCGGAACGAGATGAAGTCGTTGTCGTTCGAGAGCGTGATCACGCGCTTCGAGTCTGGCTTGGGCACGGGGAAGAGGTGCTTGAGGATGTTCGCCACGCGCTTGCCCTGTGAATTCAGAGTCAGCAACACTCGTCAGTCTCAATTCCAATTATGCTCAGCAGCACATTGATAGCAAGGTGACTGACGTACCAGCTTGGTTTCAAACTCGTTGATGATAATGTGCGGGTACGCTTCCGAGATCGTGGCGCGGTCTTCAATGTCGTGACGGAGCACGGTGTTGTTGAGTGAAAAGTACGCCGTCGGACCGTACGGCAAGTGCGAGACCACGAGGCCATCTGCAGCACGAAGAAATATACAAAGTTGTCATTAGTAAACGATTCTTCATTGGCACCATGAAGCTCATAGCAATGGACGCACCTGGTTCACCACGTGTCTCGGTGACGATCAGCAAGTCCGTGTAGTCGTGCGACCGTGCGCTCTCCACTAGCTATAATAGACAAACAAGTAGCAATGGAAAAAATGAGTACATCTACAATTGCTCATAGAAGACTGCACAACAAACACATTCCAATACACAAGAGCCAAGGACGTACGTCGCCGACAGTGTGTGCACCACGGTTCAATCGGATCGCGTTCGGGAAGATGAGGCGAATCTCCTGGGCGAACTGCTTGAGCCGTGAACTCGGGTCGCGTGACGTCGTAATCGCAATCTTCGGGTCGAACATGCCCGCGTTCTTGTACTCGTCATCGATGTGGTTCAGTGGCTTCTCGTGCTTCTCGTCGTCGTACTCCATCTCATGGCGCAGACTCTTCTCCTGGCCGCGCAGCTCGGTCGGGATCGCCTTACCGCCTGCACACAAATAAGTCGCAGCAACAATCGCAATGAGCACCTCATGCATCGGTTGCTTGCATAATTCATGTGATGTGAGCATGTGTCACTACAATACACCTACTTCGAATAGCCTCCTTGAGCTGCTGCTTGTGGTCATAGAGCGCGCGCTCCTTGCCTTCGAGGCCCTTGCGATACAGATACTCGCGGCGGAGACGCACGTTTCTTCGGACCGACATGCTGCTTGCTGCTGGCGCGCTTGGTGCTCGGTTCGGTGGATTATGAGTAGCTCTTCAATTTGTATCGGATAGCGCCACCACCAACCACCAAACCGACACAACAGTATGTGTACCACTCAGAAGTGCCACTTTTTGTGGTACAATGTACCCGTTTTGCAACAATGCAGTTGCAGTAACAAAAGTTAATTAACACATTATGATAACAAATTACGTATCCGACTATGTGGTGCACACCACGTCAATCTTCCTGGGCTTGCCGCTCCATCGCTTACCGCCGCCTGCGCCGCACATGCGCGATGCGGCAGGAACTAATGCGAAGCGCTGCCTCTGCTGCTGGTCCTGCGAATTCTGCTGTTGGTAGTGGTGATGGTATCTGCGCTTCGGGTGCTTCTCCGGAAGCAGTGATGGTGACACGAGTAGCACCGAAGGCGCTGGAGGCGACGCGACTGGCGAGAGCACTGGTGACGAGCCCTGACGAGGTCGCTTTTTCTTCTTCGACGGAGCCCGCGAAGGCGACGGATGCGAGTAGCCTCGCTCCCACTCCTGGTGCTTGCCAGCGCCCTGGGTTGGATTCCTCTGCGTAGTCGACTGAGCGATTGGGATCGGCTGGGATTGCACGATCGGCTGAGGCTGAAGCTCCACATGCTGTGGCGCCTGGACAGCGGACCCTTCAGGATGCAGCGGGATGTTGCGGAACGAGAGCATCGGACACGTCGCCTTGTAATGACCGCATTCGCCACAGTACCAGCAATCCGACAATAGCGCCGTCGTGGTGACGGTGGCAGTAGCAGCATGCAGACTGCCGCGTGCATGATCCATGCGCTGCTGCAGTTTCATGCACTCTCTCGCCTTGTGGTCGCTGCCTTCGCAGATGTAGCAGCGCGCGGCGATGTTCCACGACGTCGCGTCCGGCGCGCAGATCTCGTCCAAGCGATGCCCAAGACACACCATCTCGTATGCGCGGCGGAACTCAAAGTTGAGCAGCTCTTGCCCTTTCCGGTTAAAGACCACGCGGCCGACATCGTGCGCCAGCTCAAATGGGTCTTCGATGCTGATGCGCCAGGGCACTGAGTGGCTCCACTTGGTCGTCTTAGAGAGCGGCGCTCCAGTACGAATGCTCACGACATCGTCCTCCACGTTGAACTGGCTAGAGTAGAACTGGAAGAAGCCAGCAAGGAGCGCACCGACCGAGTCTTGGAACGACGTGCCAAATGTGGACGGCACGTCGCTCAGCGGGATCGAGTGGAGACGCTGTAGTAGCACAGAGAGATTCTTCTCGTCCTGCAGATTCTGAAAGACGCAGTGCACGGACGGCAGCAAGATCGGCGAGTGACGGGACTGCAGGTAGAAAATCAAGAGCAGCGAGAAGCCGTACGAGCTCAGCGTCCCGTTCACCGAGTCGTTGATCCCGCGTTGCTGCGCCCAGTACTTGACTGCGAACGCCAGTGGACGCACGCGCGGGTCGGCTTGGCCGTAGTACTTGATCAGCGCAGTGTTGAGGATCGCATTGATGCCTCCGACGCACACGTCGCAGGCGATCTATACATACAGTTCGCGCATAAACAAATAGCACTTGCGTGAGTGCGATTCCATTGAAACGACACGGTTGACACCCAAACGTTGCCCTCACCTGTCGCTTTGGATCCCATAGCTTTAAAACGGGCACACGCGCGTTCTGGACGAACTCCTTTACGTCAAACGCTCCACTCAGTCGCGCATGCGCGGTCGTGAGGATCTGGATCCGCTCCTGCATGGAGAAGTGGCCTTGGTGGTCCACGTCCATGTCATCAAAGTAGATCCCAAGGTCAACATCGCTCCCACCAAAGCCAATGCCACTGCACAAGTGGAGCAAACGTATTGAGTACAAGAACACATGTCAGCACACTTTACACCACCATGCCGCAGCATACGACGAGATAAAGATACGCATACATACCTCTCGGACGATCCAAACGGCAGCACACGGCATGAAGGCCATTCCTGCTGCAGCACGTGCTGTACATACTCGCGGACCTCGCGCTTGCGCTGCACCTCGCTCGCGTTCGGCTCCAACTGTTCGAGGAGCGCGATGCTGTCGATCGTGAGCTTACGCACACTGTTCGCGGCGCCCATACTTGTTTCTTTCGTTCCTTTCCCTCGTTCCTTCTTCTTCTTCTCTCTGTCGCTTGCTCTCTTCCTCTTTGCTTCTCGTTGCTCGCTACCGCCGATGCCGTCGCCACCAAGCGCGTTGTCTGTCGTTCGCTGCAAAGAAGTTGTTCTCTTGCTCCCGCCGCGTCATGTCTTGTCACAATCGGGAGGTCTCGTGCTACCAGCGATCGCTTAGGCAGTCATCTTGCTGCACAAGCGATTCGCTCTTCTCGTTTCTCTCTCTCAGCCGGCGGGCAGGTTGTGGAATGAATGAAGCAAGCGGTGTGGTGTCGTTCGTTGGATGTCGCACGAACGAATCTACCAACACAAACGGCGGGAACGCACCCACACTCACCAAAACTCTAGAAGAGAGAGAGGGCCAAAGGCGGATGCGTTTGTCGATTATGGCTCAGAAAGATTGCGGAGCGAGTTTCGCTGCATGAAGGATCCCCACGGTCCCCGAACTGCAACGTGGACACGTGTTTGCTTTCCATGTTCTCCACGACGACGCCTCGTGCTCAAGCTCAGAGCAGTCGAATAGGGCAGAGTAGTCGCTGACTCGCACTTCAATACCGAGGAGCCCAACACCGCCTGTTTGCTTCACCCAACACCACTTCTGGAACGAAAAAGAAACGCGCAACCTTCGCGTCACCTTCACTCCAACTCAGGAAGTTACAGTGTCATGCACATTAGTAGCTTACTTTTACTGAGTGCATCAAATATAAGGGCAGCACAGAACCCATACACGCTTCGTCACCAGCTGGTTTCCTTTTGCGCGCAGTGTGACTGCAGCCAATCTTGCCCTCGTGTAACCTTTTTCCTCGCCTCCTTTTTTGTATCAGCGCGTTTGTGTAAATTCCCCACAGAGCAAGGGAAAGTGAGCGAAGCGAAGACCGGCGCGCGCACGGCGAGCTGCGAGGGGGACACGAGCAAGCAGCAAGAGAGAACACACGGTGCGTACAGACCTGTCGGTGCTGATAGGGGGAGCACATACAGTTATTAGCTCATGAAGGGAGAGTGAGCCGAAGAAGAACCTCTCGCTTCCTGCTATTCAGGTGCATTCGCCCTTTATCCTTGCAGCTCTTCCTACTAATCTCCTACTCTCTATGACTACAGAAGCGCTGTACTAGTGCGCGACAGATGATGGACAAGAAAGTGTGGCAGCGCGCTGTGGCGGATCTGAATCCGCCCGGGGTGCCCAACTCGTTCCGGCGCGCGCACCGGCAGCAGAACATCGCGACGACCCTGTTCCGACGAGAGTTGGGCGGCGCAGCGCGCCGCACCGCGCAGATGCTTGGTGAAGACCGCGGCGAGAACTTCTGGGCTGAGCGTGAGAGCTCCGCAAAGGTGCGTGGGGAAATGAGGACGCGCTTTTGATCATGCTAAGACGAAAGTGAGAGGAGGGGTTCTTATTCTGCGGACGAGAAGCTCATTTCTGTATCGGTGGGTATGTGCGATCTGTTACTTGATGCAGCACCAAAGCCGATACTTCGAGCTGCCACCGACGACCAAGTCAACGATCTCCATTGCGATCAGTCCAGACGGGTATGTCTGTGTGAGCTCTTCATGGAAGAAGATCTGATGGCGTCACGGCACTCAGTCACATTTGCTGGCTATTATTATAGGAAAACGTTTGCGTCGACCCATGGAGACCACACTGTGAAGATCATTTGCTTTGAGACGGGCAGAATACTGCAGGTACGAGCTTATTAGTTGCTCACAAACCGCGCAACAGCCATGTTATGTTTCTGATTCTAACCATGCAAACTTTCTCCATGTGTTCCTTTCAGACCCTTGTTGGACATCCGCGCACGCCATGGAGTGTGAAATTCCACCCAACGGACCCACGCTACGTCGCGTCCGGGTGCCTGGGCTTCCAGGTCCGCTTTTGGGACATTGAGACGGGACGATGTCTGTACGTCTCCACGTTGAGGCATGCGATCATCTCGATTTCGTTTCATCCGACCGGTGACATTCTAGCGATCGCCAGCGGCACTTGCGTCTACACGTGGGACTACCAGGTATGTACACCTGCGGCATTCTTCATTTACAGGTAGCCTCTGTGTGATACTAACCACGGAGTTGATGGCATGTGCAGCACACGTGTCCCAGGATAGCAATGTTCAGCTACCAGACGCTGCGATCAGTCACCTTCCTACCAGATCCGACCAAGATCATGGTCGGCGAAGCGAATGAGCGATATCTGGTACGTTGCTGCCACTATCTTCCACGGGTTGCTGAGCTATCGAACAAATTTAACACTGTGGTTCCCTTTGCTGAATTCTTTTCTTTTCTTGCAGCGTCCACAGGGGCAGGCACCGCCGTCCGACTTGACGGTGACGCTCACGATGTGGGACTTCGATGCGTCGTGGGCGCTCGCGCCCGAGCCGCTGCTCGTGAAGAAAGCCATGTACAACAGCCAGGTGGTGCTCTCGCACGCACTAATTTATAACGATGGCGGCTTTGACATCTCCCGCTGCGGGCGGTACCTAGCGATCTGCGCCGACTTTTCCCTGCGCCAGGCTGAGAAGGAGGTTGAGTTGGAGGCCGAGGCTGAAGCGAATACGGACTTGGAGCAGATCCTCTCGACTGCGCCGCAGGAACAAGTGGTTCCCGAGGAGATCATCCCGAGCGACGACGCCAACGACTCGTCCACACCGACGGTGCAACCGACCACGTCGTCGTCGACTGAGAGCAGTACGGAGACCAGCAGCACGCTGGCAGCCTCCGTGGTCGCGAATGCGATCAACAATGGCGTGACGGCAGCATCTTTGGCGACCTTTCAGCAATCCCGGCTGCTGTCGATGCCCAGCATCATGCTGCAGCCGCCGAACATCCTGGCAGCGCTTCAATCGGCTGCCTCGGATCTCTCGCTCAGCATGGACCAGTACATGAACCAGCAGATCCGACGCGTCCGCCCTCGGTTGCACCCTACAAACGGTGTGCACCACAACCACCCGCCACCTGGCCAAGCTCGTACGAATGCGTTGAACCCAGCAGCTGCACCTCAGCAGCGGTACACGCAGATCCGCCCCAATATTGCGCTCAGTCGAACACGATTCACCCGCAACCAGCGAAGCCAACGCGGCCGCCTCGCCTCGGAGATCCAGTCAACATGGCTTGCGCTTATATCGCTTGAGCCTCAGCAGCTTGGCCGCGTCATCCAGACGTGCCACTTGGCCGAGACTGCAGCCGGTGGCGTCACCTCGGTCAAGATCTCCCCAACCTCGGCATTTGTTCTGCTGGGGTATGGCGTTCGAGATCGCATTCAGAGGTGAGATTGTGTTGCTAAGCTGATGTGCGTAAATTCTATCTGGTGTCCTAACACTATATATGATTGATGTGTAACTGCCTGGCCAACAGAGAGTCCGAGTTCCCAGTCCATCGCGTCACGCGCATCTACCGCTGGGACGACATGAAGCTGCTCTCGCACGTTGAAAGCGAGCTAGACGACGTGAACATCGCGCTCTTCAGTCCGATCTGCGGCGGCGGCTTCATCTACGGCACCAAGCAGGGCAAGCTGCGTGTCTGCAGCACCTACCGCGGTGACTACAAGGACGAGGAGAACTGTAACGTGCTAGGCGGCGAGCGCCGCTGCCACTTCGACCAGTCGGTCATGTCGGAGGACAATGACGAGGATGATGACGAAGTGGAGGACGATGACGAGGAAGACGACGAAGAGGACGAGGACGACGAGTTTGAAGTAGTAGAAGCAGACGACGTGGGCGACACGGAAATGCCCGACGCCAGTGAGGACGCTGGCGCCCAAAGCCGCCCTCAGCAAGAGCAAGGTAGCCGTCGATAACCACTGGGAGTACGTCCCAATGTCACCACCATACACTCACTGTTTCCAAATGCGCTGTACAGTAAACACTTGAGGGTGAGGAATGATCAACTTGGCATATTCGGTGGCGCTGTTATCAGGATCACTATGAACACAGATCGTATGCAGAACACAAAGTTATTGCTCACACTGCCATCGCCTTCATGCTCAATGCTCGTCGTCCGCGACGCGCGCCTGGTCGGTGCCTTGGCCGAAGGTCTTACCCAAGAACATTTCCTTGTCAAAGTCACTGCCGACGAATTGGGCCTTGTCCACTTTCCGCGCGCGGTTGATCATCTCAGCCGTGTCCTCGCGGTGCGCCTGCTGATTCAGCACGTCGTCCTCGCTACCGCAGCCCCAGACCTCCATGGCCTCGATCGTAAAGTTCTCTTGGCTTGAGAGCCGACCACCTTCGAACACCAGGCACTTGGTCGTCGTGTAGCTGCTCTCGTCCAGGTCTTCGCTTAAAAACAAGCGGAACTTGCTCGTGGTGCCGCCCATGCCGATGCCCCGCGGGAGCGTGTAGCCCTTGGAGTTGAGATACATGATACCACCGCTGTCGCTGCTCGCAATCACGCGGTAGACGTTGACCTCGGGCTCGAGGCGGAAGAGGAAGCAGCCGTTGCCGCCGTACGCACGCGTTGATTCCTTCCACTCTGAGTCGCAGAACATGCCGAAAACCGCTAAAGCACACACGAGAAAGAGAAGACAAGGTGAGTGATCAGCCCTGTTGCAATAGAAATTGGTCTCACAGGATTGTTATGGCTTACCTCCTTCCGTATCCTTAATAACCACAAGTGTTGGGCCGGTGTAGCCGAGAATGTGGAAGCTCAGGCGGTTGAAGCTCAGGCCGTCCTGCGCGCTCGTGTACAGGCGATAGAGCGAGTTCTGCACAGGGTTCGCCACGGTCGACAGACTCACGAAGTGCGCGCTGTAGTTTACAGATATCACCACAAATGAGCCATACACATGAGCCACTTATCCTTGGTAAGACAAGCAATCTATTGCCTTTTGCTCACCTTGACAGAATATCCGACTTGTGCGAAAGCCGTGGTGCGTGGTACGACGGTCGCGCAATGGCGCCAAAGCACCGCACGCTGAGCCACGAGACGAAAATTGAGTACAACAGTGGGAACTGCGCATTCACCCAGCGGAGAAACGCGTCAGTGGACAGTTCACCAGTAGCGCCCGAGTAGTCGAAAGCTGCGGTCGCGAGCTGCTTTGCGACGTGGAGCGTCCGCTGCGGGTCTTCGTCCGCGATGTTCGTCGTCTCGTTCGACATGATGAGCAGCGCTAAGAGCAGCTGTGTGAGCTCGTCTTGAGTGATGTTTGCGCTGTCTTTGTTTGCGAATAAGCGAAAGAGCGAGCGAATGACCGTCTGCGAAGACGAGCGCACGCACGCGGTGACTATAGTAAAAAAGCAAGCAAACGAGCACAGCACGCAGGCGCATTGTCAGGTGTGATCGAGCGTGATTGAACACACGCAATGCACAAGTCGAGTTGCTGCTGCTGTACCTGCCTGCACAAAGTCAATCAGCTGGAGCTTGTTGGGAGCTAAATCGCGGCCGTCCACCTCGCGCGTGTGCAGACACAGGTTGTAGAATGCGACCCCCAACTGTCGAATGTGCGTGCTGTGCTCCTCTGGGATCGACGAGCTCAGTGGCACTTTAAGAAAGCTCTACGAAGCAGAGCAAAGCCAGGTACAGACAAACATGAGTACACGCAGCTGGATGTGCATGGACAGCAGTATTACGTGTTCGGTCACCTGCAGCTTCGCTTGCACGTCTGGGATCGCTTGTGCTCCTGTCGTGACATCCTCGAACTTTGCCACGAGGCAGTCGTACTCCTGCGTAGACAAGAGGATTAGCACTACAACAAGCTGATGCACATGGAACCTATATACACATGCGCATACACACGCACTTGGTCGCTGAACGGGCCCTTCCACTCGCCCGCCTTGCCGTCGCTGCTCGCGTTGTTGCCCATTTTCGTTGTGACGAATGCGAAAAGGGTGTGATGTCGAACAAGAAAGTGGCAGCAACATAATGGCTGACAATGTCCGGATAAAACTAAAAACTGTTGACTCGTGTGTGACAATGTCCGGATAACAATGCTACTTTGCCAAACCATTGCTCTCAATATCCGGCATTGTACAGCTGTATACATCTGTTTACCTCGAGAGCGTGATCTGGATAGTAGACAAAATGCAATACTGTATACAGGTGTATATCACTTCGAAACATGAAGTGGGACATGTGCCCAATGGCGGTAACCCGGGTTACCACTGTAACCTGGGTGCGCGGATTGTAGCTGTCAATATTTCACAAACACAAGTGAAAGTAGGTGCAAAATGACAGTCTCGCCAAGATCTACCTTTGCACCAAGTTGGACAGCGATCAGAAGATGAAACATGAAGCCATGGTGTTTACAGTGTGCATTATTCGATTTGTAAGTGTTATACGCTGCCAAGGTGGTCATATCTGCGTGGTGGTGCTTTTAGAGAAGAATGAGAGGATCGATGGCTGGTCGTGGAGTATCCTCGACTGCTTTTTCGGGCGTCCTGGTCGTCTTGGTGGTGCTACGTCAGCGGCGAGTTTTTGCTTGCTGTCGCCAACTTGGTTGTCACTCGTGGTTTTCTTCGATCGCGTGCTTGAGCCACACGCATTATTGGCTGTCACACAGAGCACTGCTGACACATTGGGGTAGTACGAAAGGTACTCTGGTGGAATGGAGAAGTACTTCTTCGCGAGAGATTCGAGTTTCTTTTGCGGTAACTCGGTGTTGGGTGTGCGCGTGAGCTTCAGCGCGGTGATTGATGCTTCTTTCAGCGACACCAAGTCGCTTCCCCATAGGTCTTTCACTAGCGCGGCGAATGTCGTCTGCGTTGTCTGGGCGAATGAGCTGCACAGTGGTCACGTCCTCGTCGGGCGAAGAGCAGAGGTGGCGCATCGAGCAGAGACCGCCATCAATCTCGAAGAAGAAGGAGCGCGTGTACTGCGGTGGCATCTTCATGAAGTACTTCGATAGAAGCGCCTCTCAGTCGATGTAGAACGGGCGCTGTCCGTCCGTGTGACTCAGGAACTCAGCCTTCGCAGTCTTGACGTCGTTCCAAATGTCTGCAATGGTTGATGGGTCGTACACGTTCCGCTTGCGCATAGCGTTGCGGCAGTACGCGACGACGCGATCGGCTTGGCTGTGCGAATGCCCAGGAAGAAAGAAAAGCAGCATAATCTTCTTGTAGAACAGGAGCGAAAGTGCGGCGTAGAACTGGAACACGTATTGCGGCTTGTTCTGTCCAACACAGTTATCCAGAACCATGAGTAGGATTTCTGGCGGCGTGTCTTGCTTTGAGATCGCGAGATGGTGCCTCAAACGGAGACTGCAGAGTGCGTCCGCTGCCTTTCCTTGGCCGCGCTCATCGTACAGCATGACGTGATTCACTTCGTTTGTGAGATCGGCAATAACGAAGTTCTGTATCATGAGGTTCGACTGGAAGTAATCCGCTGACGGACGCTCGAATCCGTAGCGCGGCAACGCAAAAGAGCCACCGTAA
>JAADXK010000515.1:0-21239 GCA_023337805.1 Globisporangium barbulae
CAGAAAAACAACATGATCAGAACGGTTGATGATTGTGAGTCTCACATCAGCATCAGATGATCAGGAACTCACCTCTGGACACGTAATGATATGCATACATATGTCCAATCTGGTTCTGGTGTTTTTGAGGTAGTTGAGTAGAACGTCAAACGAGGATTGCAGAGAGTGATCTCTGCCGCAATGGCAGTTCAACTCACGTCTGTGGCAGGCCAGGTCAGGAAACCGGAGAACCTTACCCCATCCATCTCTAGGTCGTAGAGGAAGAGGGATACCGCCAGCCTCCCTCACCACTTGTTCACTCACGCCAAGTTCTCGTGTCTCTCGCTGGTACTCAATAAATCGGTTAGCTTGGCGCCGAACCATCTCCTCTTTGAGGTTTTGGTGGTGTGTTCGAAGACTTAATTCCTCATTGCGTCATTGCGTGACAGACTGCTAGTGATCTTGTAATTCAGCACTTATCAGTCTTCTTACAGGAAGTACCTCAGCCTCCTCACTCTGCCTCTGGGCTTCCATGATCTCTTGCTCACTCGTTCTGAGCCTGAAGGCGTCAAGCTCGGTTGCGCGGCTTCGTTCCTTTCGAGCAAGGACCACACATTTGCTGCATAGTCACGTGCTGTTACAACACGTTCTGAAGGTGCTGCTCCCGTTGGCGAGCCCAAGATTGCTGCTCCTCTTGCTGCACACGCTGGCCTTCAAACGATAGAAGATGCAGCAGAAACAGGTCTTGTTGTTGTTCGTGCTGCTGGAGTTAATGCGTGAGCTGATGGAGCTGATGCTCGTGACGAAGCTGCTGGAGTTGGTGCTCGTCGTGATGTTGTTGCTGTGGCTGAAGATCATGGTCAGCGAGCAGCTGCGGTTGAACCTGCCGCGGCTGGAGCTCGTGGTCTATGCGCACGCCTATCAGATGGGGACAAAGAAAACGTGAAACGGCAGGGATGTGGGTCTGGGAAGACGATGACGGTTTTTGTTAAGTGAAACGCGAAACTGTCCGACCAGCGTTTCATCTTTCGTATTCGTTGGCGAGTCAGGTGGTGGACGCTCTCAAGTGTGTTCTGTTGCGATTGAGTTGCTCGCAAAAGACTTCTCATTATCTCTTCTTGCTCGCTCAAACCAGCCAGCCAGCCAGCGCAGTAGTGAAGAAGGAATCAAATGAAGCTTGAAAACAACTCGCAAGAGGGAAGTGCTCGAATTTTTGCGCGCAAAATATCCGATCCACGCGTTGTGAAGCCATGGCTACACTTCCCTCTCTGCCACAAATAAATCAGTCGGCTCCCTCGTGCTGCCCGTCACCCCTAGAAGCGTTTCTGGGTCTTCAGGCGTTTTAGGATGGGCTCCGCTCTCTTTCTCTTGCGTCAGCCTCTGACGTTTGGGACCGTGACTCTAAAGCTGGTCTCGTAAGAATTCTGAAGCTTCTCGCTCGCGTGTGAGAAGAGGTTTGATTGGTAAGGGCAGGGTTGTTGAGGGTTCTAACCAGCTAGGATCCGTAGAAAGGAGCAGGATTACTTACTCCTGCTTGAGAATCCTGTCTTTTTTAATGATTCTACTTCAGTCTTATCGGATATGCTCGAAAATCCAGGTTTTCGAATGATTCGGCTTCAGTTTTGCGGCTAACAAGGATGTGGTGAACAAAACAGCGACGTTTCAGAATCGAAAGCTGGTCGCTTGTGAATAGGAGGATCGAGTGACACGTTCGTCTAGCTCCTACAAATGAAAGGAACGAGGAAATCGCATGTCGAAATCATGGCAGACAGCAGCGACCGGAGAACCGTGAATTCAAGGACTGAATGAAAAGATGTTGTCCAGTGTTTACGATTGAATGGAATTGCAATTCAAAAGCAAAACAAAGTATGACCAGAGAACCTCCGATTTACGGAGCCCGGTCCACTTTTTTTGAAGTCTTCGGTACACGGCGGAAGCCTAAGGAGAAAAAACGTTCGATGTGGTCAGGTTCCATCCAGTTTCGATCAGCTCGTGGGCATCATCACTGATTGCCCGTCGACCTGACCGAGTCCTTTCGGCATTGGCGTCCGTCCGTCGTCTTTCTTTTCTCGAGCGAGAACGAGCAAGAGTGTGACGTGCCACAGAAACAAAATTAGCATCCAAGTAATCCTGAGCCCATTTGGACGTTAGTCAGCATTATTATCAGTTCCAGCGGATATGCTAACTCAAAAGGTAGCATCGGAAACTCTGTACTTGCTACATCCATGAGAATCTAAACTACCAGCTGCAACCTCACAGTCCCAAAGAATGAACTATCGACTCGAATCGAGCATGAGCAGTGAAAATTGCACACAAAGTCCACCCAGCGGTGGCCTCAGCACCAATTCGCGCTCATTTTACTCGCATTGAGCTTTGCTTGGGCCTTTTTCAAACACGCCATACACAGCATCCATTTAATCAAATCCATCCATTCAATTTAGTGTGTTGATGTGCAAGAAGTGACATGTCCTGTAACAAAAAGCGAAGATGGCTACGCTTCGGTGTACCCTTTGAAGCACTCTCTCTCTCTCCCGCTCCACCCAAGAGCTATGAGTCAGGCGCGATTGATGTTAATAGGAGGAAGGATGGAGCACACCGCCACCTTCGCCTTTTTGTCGCGAAGTAGGATCTTCGCAATCATCCGCATAAGGAAGCAGATCTGCGCGATGGCGTTACTGTAGACTCGAAGGGATGCTGTCGTCGTTGTCGTCACGAGTGAGTGTACTACTTTATTCCTTTCTTGCGGTGTGCGAGCGGGTCGGTCGAGTAGAAGGTCGGGCGTCGGATAGCGAGCTCAGCTGGTCGGCGCGACACGAAACTCGACGGACGCGAATGAAGCCAGCGAGCCCACCGCTTACGAGGGAAGACACAGGTCAACCTGCAAGCGAGCCGTAGCAACTGAGTTCTTCGTGTGTGTTGGTTCTTGTTGCTACTACTCGAAAGATTCTCATTGTCACAGGGGACTTGGATAGACGCGCAGCTCAAAAGGAGACCTACGCGACACGAGCCCGTTGTTCGCTCGCCGCCGCCGTCACCAGCAGTTTCCCGCCGCCGCGAGCTCTCCACGTCCTCCCAATCCATCCGCAGAGAGCGAGCGCACTAAGCAGTCGCGCACTGTGTGCGGGGCAAGCTGACCGGTGATAAATCAGTGGAAGCATGCGCACGCTTTCTGGTCTCGTTCCAGCGCACTTCCGCTCTCCATGGAAGAAGCGAGTGCGACCACCACGACACAGATTCCTCTTGCCCACCATTTGGTCGAAAGGCTCCAACGCAAAATCAAAGCGGTAGTGTAAAGCAAAAGCAGCCGCCCATCGCTTTGCCTGTGAATAAGACCTGTTTTGAAGAGCTGCACAACAATGACGTCCTGCTGTTGTATACCTTTTTATATTATATAATATCCTTTGCAAACATTCAATTAAAATTTAACATGATAGTAACCTTTTTATAATATTTAATCTGTTATTTGACTTTCATATTATTCAATAGAGGGTGCATAAATTTGTCAATAACAATACAAAGGTTGTAAACCAAGGTGAGCCTAATGCTGTACTAGACCCTTCCCCCTAAGTGCGCCGGCGACTGGTTGGCTGGTTAGCGCGTCAAAAAAGGGCCACATTGCCTCCCCCCTCCCCCTTTACCTACGGTATGCGGGGTTTTGATTTTCAAATGGTGCGAGGTCCGCTTGCTTGAGTGAAGACGCCAGCCGTCCGCAGTCCAGAAAAAGAGAGGGAAGCAGAGCAAAGGCGGACGGATCCATCCGATCCATCCGCATTCACGCACGCGCGCACGCAGGCGTAGACAGAGAGAGAGAGGGATAGGCGGCACGACGCAGGCGCGGACGACCGGAGCATGAATGAGCTCACGTCTCCGCACGCGCTCCAGCACCACAGCAGCGGCGGCGGCAATGGCTCCAGCGCTAACAGCTCCAGCAATAGTCTTCACCAGCATCACCACCAGCAGCAGCATCATCATATGTCTGGTGCTGGGACTCTGCAGCAGCAGCAGGTGCACCAGTTACAGCAGGCGCGTGGTGGCGCGCCGCTTATGGCGCAAATGGGTGGCGGAGCTTCTGGTCCGCCAACCATGGCTTCATCTTCGTCCATAGCGAACGAACGGAAACGGTAAGCGCGCATGTGACTGTCTGCGTGAATGGAGCCATTAGCGAGCTATGAGATCGACATCGAGCCCCCCCAAAGCGTATCTTTCCGTCCAGACAGCATCTGAGTCTGTTGATGACGATGTGGAGATAAGAAGGACGGATGGAAGAGGGTTTGGTGACGCTTTCTGCGGCTGTGGGGAAAAGGTGTCGACGGCTGATTTAGAGACTGACTGAATGCGTGTTGACGCGCCTCCATCTGTCTGTTGTGCACCATTGATTGAATGGCTGGATGAATAGGTTTCCTGGGCGTAGTGCCGAGCCCAACTACGCGAACGAGTACGCGATCGGCGGTGCATTCAACTACGGTGGCCAGCAGCAGCAGCAACAGGTGCCACCGCAGGCAAAGGACCGGGAGCTCAAGTTTGACTTTGCGCCGCACGAGCAGCAACAACAGCAGCAACACTTCCAGCCGCAGACCACAAGCCCCGCCGCGTATTCGTACAGCTACGGTGGCGGTGGCGGCTATGGCCATTACAATGCCGCCGCCGCGTACCAGCAACAGCAGCAGCAACAAGTGGCCATGGGCCACGTCGGACTTCACTCGCATCACCAGCAGCCGCATCAGCAACAGCAGCAGCATCAAGGATACGGTGCAGATCCGCTGGGTATGCTCGTGAGCTCTGCGACGCAGCCTGACGCAATGCCACAACAGCAGCAGCAGCATGACTCTGTGAAAGGCCCAGGTGTGACGCCAAAGTACCGCGGATCTTATGGAGCGCCGCCACCAACGCAGGACGCGACGTTCCTGGCCGGTGGCGGCGGAGGCAACCAAGGGCTGCAGTCCTACGGAGATCGCCAGCAAGACAACTACCTCAAGTTCGCGCAGAGCACAGTGCACCAGCAGCATCAACAACAGCAGCATCAACAGCAGCAGCACATGGCTCTGGACGTCGCCAACCCGCACTCGGCGGCCTTTCGATCTCACGTCATGCCGCCCTCGAGTTCCTACGGAGTTGCGGCGTCGAGCAGTGGCAGTGGTGGAGGTGGCTCGTATCCATACCAGAACGTGCATCATCGTGGCTCGCAGCCGAGCATGGACCTGGTGTCGCCCGCTGTAACGATTGGTATGTCGTCCTCGTCATCTAGCGGCAGCGGCGGTGGCTATGAGCCCTCGAACCTCGGCACCTCGTCGCTGCAGCGCATGAACAACGGCTATTCGCTGACAACTGCTGGTGGCACCAGCGGCTCCTCGTCTCGTGTCCCAAACCTGTTTCCTGGCTCTGCGGCGGCGCTGACGAGTCGCCTCAAAGACTCAGGTGGCGACATGTTAGATCCACGCGTACCGACGTCCTTAGGTTACGATCCACACCAGCAGCAGGTGTCCTCAACGGTCTCGAAGGGCTTCGGCGGTGGCGGTGGTAGCGCCATGGCCATGTACGCAGACTCGTCGCCTTCTCCGAACACAGTGGTGCTATCCTCCGGAGCAGATACGTCGAGTGGTCACAGCAACAGCGGCAGTGGTGGCGTGATGTACCAAGCGCCACCATCCAGTGCGCTTACTAGTGGTGGCGGTGGCTCGAGTGGTGTGAGCGATGTCGTATGCAGCCTCTGTCTCGGCAGCCAGTGCGATCGCGTCGCGCACGCCTGCGGCCACCGCTTCCACAGCTCCTGTCTGCAGGACTGGGGTGAGAAGCTCGTCTGTCCAATCTGTCGACCGGTACGTCTCAATACTGGTACTGCTCATTTGTGTGGAAACTGGCTTTCTGGTTGCTGACAATGTTGATCTGTCCAATTTATCTGTATGTGTCTCTAGGCGGCGCATCAGATCACGAGCCTCATCCACGGATCGAGCCACGTTGTCGGCTTTGCGGTGGGAACTGGCAGCGGCAACAGCAGCAACAATGTGACTCAGCTGGCCGATGCCCAGGTTCATCAGGTCGTGAGTGTCGCGTCCATGCAGCAGAGCATGCATCAACAGGCGCAAGCGAAAAAGCCTCGTGCTGGTAGTGGTGGCATTGTCCAGAGCAGTAGCAACAACCAGCCAGCGGCCACGACGCGTCCGCCGCCTATCGACACGCGGCTGCCGGACGCCTCGAGCAAGAGCCCCGCATCCTCGACAGGTGTGACGCCGACGCGCTCGAGCTCGACGACCTCCAGCAGTGGCTCGAGTCGTGCTCGCAAGAACAAGAAGCTCAAGGACTGCTCCGTGCCTGGGTGTGACCGCACAGTGCGCTCGCGTGGGCTCTGCAAGGGTCATGGTGGTGGCCGGCGATGCGGCTTCTCCGGTTGCGGACTCAGCGACCAGGGCGGCGGCTACTGTATCAGCCACGGTGGTGGCAAGCGCTGTCAGTACGACGGCTGCGACAATTCGGCGCAGTCGCGTGGTCTCTGCAAGCTGCACGGCGGCGGCAGCCGCTGCACGATCGCCAACTGCACCAAGAGCAGTCAAGGAAGGGGACTCTGTCGCGCCCATGGCGGTGGACGCCGTTGCATGGTCGAGGGGTGCAACAAGACGGACCGCCGCGCTGGGTACTGCGTCACGCACGGCGCCGACAAGAAGTGCATCGTGGCCGAGTGTTCCAAGACCGGACGCATTGACAGCATGTGCACCAAGCACTACTTTGAGCGCAACCAGCCGTTCCCGCGGGCGCCAGCCACGGGAGTTGCTGGTACTGCTGTTGGTAGTAGTAGTGCTGTTGGAGGTAACGCCGTTGGATCTGTTGAAGGCTACGACTTTGATGACGACGACGATGATGATGATGACGATGGAGACGTGGAGAGCGCTGTTGCTGGCGCCAACGCCCGCCAGAAACTCGTCGCGTCAAGTGCGCAGGGCGGCGTGGCTCGCGCGCGCACGAGGGACGTGGACTCTAGCAGCAGCAGCAGCACGAAGCGTCTGAAGCAGAGCGACTACCGCGGATCAGGGGGCAGCGCCACGAGCCTGAAGAACGCGGTCGCGGCGATGGATCTGTCCAAGAACCAGCAGTTCTGACGACCGACCTCCAGTCCAAGTCTACACGCGATGAATTCCAAGTTATGTATTTTAAAAGTGAAGAACTCTGGTGAACAACGAGCGAAGTCCATGAAGTCCAAGAAGAAGAAAATGTCAAGAAGTGAAGCGAAAAAGTGAAGAATGAAGAAGTCGAAGTCAAGCGAGTCAAATCGAGTGAAGAATGCGGAGAAAATGCGAAGCATGGAAGTCAGGTGCGGCGCGAAGCGGTCTTCGTCTGGGTGCAAGAAATGCAAGAATCAAGAAATGCGAAGAATTGAAATTACCCAGTCGAGCGAGCGACGAAGCAACGAAGCAAGCACCTGCAAAACGCAAACTACAATTTTTAAACGAAGTCTGCGGGAACTGAAGACGACGAAGACAGAGAGCTGGTGAAGAAGTGAGAGGAGAAGAAGAGTGATCAAGTGAGGAGGATGAATTGACAAAATGAAATTGGAAATTGAAAACATTCGGAGTTGTCAGCGTCGTCCACGGTTTTCGACACGACAAAAAGTGCGCGACGACGGAGAAGCAGGGCAGGTGAAGAAGCAGCGAAGCGAGCGAGCGAAGTGAAGTGAAATGAAGTGGAGAATGGAAAGTGAAGATTCGAGCGAGGGCGATGTCGAGTTTCCCGAATGAAGGGTGATTTGTGCGGTGCGACGAGCTGCGAACGTTGAAGAAATAAATAAACAAGTGAAGATGGAGGAACGAAGCGAACGAGTGAAGCGAGTGAAGAAATCAAGAAAAATCAATCAACAAGTGCGTAACCCAGTAAAGGCCCCCGCAGTCAAAAGTACGAGCGATGAAATTGAGGCCAGCGAACTAACACAACCAAATCTAAAGTGTTTTGATCTGCTAGAATTGTGTTGTTTTTGCTAATCTTCTTAATGTCAGTCGGTTTTCGTCTTAAATTGTGTATTCGCTCAGAGTAGACACAATTTAAGCGCCAGTAGTTGACAGCGAATAAGTAGAACCAGACCTCGCGAGGATCGCGTCGCGCTGCTGCCACACTTTCAACCGCTTCTTGACCGCCGTCGAGCGCTGTTCCTTGAGCGACTGCACCAGATCTCTTACCCCCTGCGCGCGCTGCTCCCTCGCAGCGAGTCGGTCTTCTCGCTTCTGCGCCAATTGGCTCTGTGAAGCAGCGATTTCTTCGTTCAGCAAGCGGTCTTCCTCCTGGAAATCATCAGGTGTCTTCATGCGCTCGCCTGTTGATCCGTCAGCGGCGCCTACTCGCAGGCGCTGCTCAAGGTAAACCCCGTCCGTCATCTTTGCAGCTGCTGTCTCGAGCCACTCAGTGCGCGCTCTGAGCTTCTTCGCCAGTTCGTCTGGGACTCCGTCGTGCCTGATTTTGACCTCTGCGGCGTCCGTCTTTCCTAGAAACATGAGTCGCGACACTGCGCCGTTCGTCAATGAAGCGCGATCCTTGGCTGCTTCAGCCCAGGACGCACGGATCGCTTCGAACTTGAGCTCCTTCGTGCGGTCCATGTCAAGTTTCACGTCTTCTGCGCTCCAGCAGTGGAGACGCCACTTGACGCAGCTCTGCGCTCGCGCCGACGGGAAACTCGTCTGGATCTCTGCTGACGTTGAGTCTGTCTCATCACCAGCGCCAGTGTTGTCGTTTTCCTTCACAGCGCTCGCTTTGGCCTTAGCCACTGGAGGCGCACCGACGCGGTTCCGAAAAGGCCGCACCGAGCAGAACTCACTGGGGACAACACACCGCGATCGATCGATACTTCCTTGGAGAATGTACCTGCCGTTGTCTGCTGGATCCTCTGATCCTCCCTTCTGAACGCGTCGAGGCAGCTGAAGCAAACGCACGCTCTTCAACGCAACACTCTCACTGAGCGGCTGGTCGCTCAGAGAGTCAATCACCTCGAGCTTAGCCGCGAGATTGTCGGTGATAGTATCAATGGAAGTCCCACCACCACCGTTGTCTTCTGCCGAGAACAATTTCAGCTCAAAGCTAGTCCAGATCGGATTCTTCGGCGCCGTGAGCACGTCGCGAAAGCACAGCAGCGGCTTGTTGGCCTCGTACACACCCTCAAAGGCCGTGAGCTTCATCTGATGGGACGACGAGGCTTTGAACAACCAGCTGCTGCCAAGTGTGAGGCGCCACTTGCCCTCCTGGACATGGAAATTCCGCGGTGCACAATCGACAATGATCGTGAACGCTTGCGAAGTGGTCGGTGCTACGTCGCTGTTGTTAACGTTGACTGGGAGTGAGACCATGGAGCATAGAGAGCTCAGCCTGGTCACCTTGCTGGTCGCGTCGTCGACGACTGCGATATGGACGTATGGCCCTAGCATCGCGTCCGAGAGATGGAGGTCCACGTAGAGCTCAATATGCTGAGGCTGCTGTTGATGAGCTTCATGAGCTGCTGGTGGTTGTGGCACAGTGAGCTCGACGTTGTGCTTGAAGAGCACGTTCCACGAATTCGACAGCATTACTGGAAACACGCCGTCGCTGTTGACCACTTGGACGTCGCAGACGTTACGCCAGTAGGTCGACGGCTCCTGGAAATCCACTGTCTCCTGCGACTCGATCTGCAGCGCGTACCCGTAGCAGAGACTCTGCTGTGGGAGTACGCGAAACACGTGGTCTCCGCCGTTCGGGAGCGACGGCAGCAGCACGCGCGTGGATGTCTCAGTGTTGAGCGTCACGACCATCGGCGGTGGTGCTGACTTTCGTGAAGCTTGGCCTTGCAATTCTTGGATGAGGACAAGACTGCCATTTGCATCCATGTCTGGGACGTGCTTGGCGAGCTTCTGGGCTGATTTAAGGCGACTGTCATGGGTACTGGCTGAAGAATTCATTGGCGGGATGCGCGTCAATGTAAAGACCATTTCCACCGGTGGGCTGTGGTGGTGGCGTTCTGTAAGAGCATCACCATGGTCGCCGTTCTCAGCTGAGCCATCGCCTGCTGTTTGCTCCTCGTGCTTGTGGTTCTTTGGTAGCTTCAAGAGCGCAAACTGCGTCGTGGGGTTGGGAAATGGCGTCCAGAGCAGCGCATGAGCCGGATCGTCAGTATTATCACCAGCGATAGCTTCGTTCTTCGCTACAGTCCAGTGCTGCAGATGCAGGTCGCTATGCTTGAACGGAGGGTGAATGAGCAGGAACTCGAGTCTGTCGACGGCGATGAGCTCCTCTGGGACGCTGGATGGGCCTCTGAGGCCCGTGAACTTGACCATCGTGTTCTCCGTGTCTCCCACAACGTCGGTCACCAACGCGGCTTCGCCACAGTGCAAAGCGGAAGTTCCTCGGACTGAGCCACAGCAGATGATCGCTCGGGGCTTCTACAATAATGGCAAACACGAGGACATAACGATTACCAATTGATATGAATATACATTCATGATTGTGGGCCAAGGACAGGTGTTTATCGTACCGTAGAGGCCGGTGACTGCTTTGTCGCGGCAGGTGGAGAGTGTGGAGACTGCGAACTTCCGCTGTCGCCATTCGTTTCGAGCAGTTGCTCGCCATTATCACCACTCGACTCGGACGACTCGTCTAGTGCGTGATTCGACGGAACAAACTGCACACAGTGCACAAAATACATAGCGTTAGTCCATACGAGAGTCTCAGGTGTCAACAAGATGATGGAAAAGACCTCTAAAAACCAGATTCCTCACTTCCAGTAGCTGCTGCAGCGTGCTCTCACTCGCGTTCTTCTCGATACACTGATCAGGCTGCCAGCGACTAACTTTCCAGCCCGTGAGGGCTGAAATCACCGTGTTGGCCATTCGAATAGCCCCATCACTGTGCTCTGTGTCGCGTACACCTTCCTCTCTTGACAGTATGTCACCATGCAGCCAATACACAACCTTCAAGAGCGCCTTCGTGAGCAGCGCGGGCCAGATCTCGCTCCTCATGGCGCTCGTGAGGATCATAATGTTCCCCTTCGCGTCAACGGGCAGTCTGTCGTCAACGTCAACGCGGCGCCACTTGCCAAGGACGAAGAGCTTGACCGAGTACTTGCCGCCCGAATTGTAGATCGGCGTCCCACTTGCGTCCTGCGGGTAGATCGCGCGCCAGAGGAACGCCGGTGGCGGTGGTGGCGGCTGGTGCTGGTGGTCTCCTACTGCCCCTGTGGCTGAGATCGCACTGGTCTCGTGGCTCTGCGTCCATGGATCAAAGAGCTGCTCGACGATGCGCAACAGCGACGCCATATCCCCATGCACCACGTCTCCATGCGGGGACTCGGGTCTGCAGATCGCATTGGGCGCGATCTCGATACGCGACGGCGGCAGGACGCCCCATGGCGAGCTGTCATTGCTGATCGCCTCACTAGAGCTGCCCTCAGCGTCATCGTCATCCTGGCCGTCGTCTACCAGGTCATCGGCGTCCACGTCCTCTTCCTGGGCAAAGCCGCGCGGCCGCTCGTTCACAATATACGCGATCGCGTCCTCAAAGCCCATGTATACGCGCTCGCGCGCCTCGTTCTCCAGCTGGATGCGCGATTCCTCGAGCCGCCACTTGGCGATCTCCTCCAGCTCGTCAGCGCTCCAGAGGCGTCGAAAGTCGCGTGGGATGTGGTGATGATCAATAGAAACACCAGCAGCCTGGTAGCCAGTGGTTGGCAGATGAGCTGCTGCAGTTGCTTGAGTGCTATGTGGATGCGACTGATGCGAAGCTGGTGCTGTTGTCGCATGGTCAGCTTGAGTTGCCGGTGATGCTGGAACGGCTGCTGCTGGCTTCTTATGCTCCACTCCGTAGTCTGGATCGTGCGGGTCCAAGTAGAATACCTAGTGATACCACACAAAGGTATCACGTCCTTGATACTTAATAATACTCATTCGACTCGTTCTCTGCTTTGTAAAGATGCGTATACGTACGTGGGCGTGCTTTGGTGGCGCTTTCTTCACAGGCTCAGACTCAGCAGTTCCTTTCTTGGCTGCTGCTGACGTCGCCGCCGCACCGCCTTTCTTCGCGGGGGCCTTGAGTTCTGGTACCACCACTGGAGCTGATGAGGGGGAGCTCTGCGCTTGCGTTGGCTCTGGAATTGGTGGTAAGAACTGCGACGGCCGCTTCCACGTGATGCCACTGAGCTTCTCATGCTCATAAGGCAACGGTAGCTCGCTTGGCGGTAGCGGGTCTTCGTACGGTGCTTCTGGGGTGCACCAGTTCTCCACAGCTTCACAAGCATCAAAAGTATCAAACCAATGTATCAAGAACAAGCAAATTCGTATTAGCTTCAACACCTGCAGCCACACAGAGATGACACTTTGGTATCAAACCAAACTCACATGAGCATTACCTAGCACAGTCACTGACGGCCACTCGGGGAAGAGCTCTCGTGGTCGGGAGCTCGGCGTCCACAATGGCGACAGCGAGTCGCTCGCAGGCAGAGTAGGCGGATGCAGCGGCGGGCGACTGCTGCCCAGCGCCGCGGCGCTATCCGTCGGTACCAGCGACTTGGCGCTCGCGAGGCTCGGTGGCGCTTTCTTCGGTGGCATGTTCGGCACACTACGATTTCCACGGTGCCACGGAGGGCTGGTGCGACTGCAGAAGCCAAGCGACTGGTCGGAAGAGCCGTCGCGACCTTTCAATGCCCACACACGGTGCGAGGTCTGGTGAGAAATAACGGCCGTGGGTTGCTATCTATCGAAAGTCTGGAACTCCCATGTGAGCGCTGAGAGTAGGTCTCACAAGCGATCATCTAGGAGGACCTCGGCCAAGTTGACCAGCTAGTGGATCTTGTACTCGAAGTACAGAATCGAACTGACCGTTCCGCCGTTCAGTAGCTTGACGTCAGCAGTTGTCGGCCTTTCTGGTCGCGAGCAGTTTTGAAATGTGGTGGGGCGAAACAGCTGAAGTGTTGTTGGTGCGAGCCTGCTGATGAAATCCTCGGTGCTCGCGCATCACAGCGATTCTTGGGCTAATGCCGTTGATGAGTGGGTGGTCGATTTGATACCTGTCGTGAAGTTCCAAGCACTCGCTTCTTCTCGACCTCGGCTCGTTCATTTTTGTTGTTTCTCAACCGACAAACGCAAGTAGTTGACGCCTGGCAAGTGAATGGCGGTTGCGAAGTGCTCAACATGCGCGAATACTCAACCAGGTAAACAAAACCCTTTCACCTCCAGAAAACTGCTCTTCCACCCCACGAAAGGGTGTCGTTTCGCCTCACTCGTTCACTACTCTCTAGTCACAGTCCGCAGCGCTGCTTTGTTCGAGGCGTTCATTTTCGGTCTTCAGCTCAAGCCAAGCAAGTAACGACCTCGACGACTCATCCCTGCAGCCACTAAGAGGAGATTACATGGTCTCGCGATGCAGTGCGCTGCAGCTGCTGCTGCTCGCGGTCAACATCGCGTCGACGGTGCTCACGATCTCCACGGGGCTCAAGGAGAACGCGCTGCTCGTGTACGTCTCGGACAAGTACGGCCTCGTGCGCTCGCGGCTCGTCGAGGGCCGCATCACCTACGACCTGCTGCGCGACGACCTCGTGGACAAAGGCATGCTCGTGAACCTCACGCGCGCCGACAACGACTTCCGCTTCATGGCGGCGCCGCGCCGCAGCCCGGCCAGCCTAGGCGAGGACAGGAGCACGTGCATGCGCATCAACTCGGTGAACGCGTCGATGTTGGCGATTCTCTACGACGACTTCTGGGACAAAGGGCCACGCCGCATCCAGGTGTTTACGCACAGCATCTCGGCGCCGTGGTGCTCCGTGATCAACTTCAAGCCCGACTGGGTCAAGAGCTGCATCCCGACGCGGAGCAACAACGCGAGCGCATGACATCGGTTCATGCTCGACAACTTTGAGGCGCTGCGCGAGGACCGCGTGGTGCAGGTGGACAAGGAGAGCGACTACGGGCAGCCCGGCGCGCCGTTCCTCAAGTGCCTCGGCCGGTCCGAGCGCGCCTTCGACTACGTCACGGATCTGCTCGTGCAGCACTCGTACTGGGCCGGCGGCAGCTACCACCTGGAGCTGCAGAGCAGCAATTGCTTCGCGCTGCCGCTGCTGCTCAACGCCGACATGAAGTACGGGCTCTTCCAGGCTAAGCAGGCTGACCAGGCCGCCGAAGTGTGCGTGGACGTGGACAGCAGCGGCTGGTTCGCGGCGTTCGCCACGCTGCTCTACGGGCTCGTGTCCATCGTGATGATCTTCCAGGGCGCGACGGCCGCGCTGCTGCGCTCCAAGGCCGTGCTGCGCTATGTGCTGCCGTCCATGGGACTCGCGACGATGCTCGTGGAGGACGAGCACGCGGTCATCCGCTTCAAAGGCTCGCTGTTCGTGGCCTCGAACGCCTGGCTCAACCACTGGCTCTACATCTCGCTCAGCATCCTCAAGGCGCTCGTGAACGTGCGCCTGACGTACGTGGTCTACGTCATGGGCACGTTCATGCAGCGCAAGCAGATCAACTTTGAGAACTTTCTGTTCTTGTGCTGCGCGCTCACGCGCATAACGTGGCTCATGTGTCTGCTGCACTCGCTGCTGCGTCTGGGCACGAAGCTCGCGCTGCACAGCCTCCGGACGCTTAAGCTGCTGCGGCCACACGCGCGCCACCGTATCGAGTGGTTCATGGACGCCTCGGCGCTCTTCCTGAGCTTCAAGATCTACAACCTGCTGCTCTGCGCCTTCTTGTACGTCTTCCTCAAGGTTCACAGCAGCCCGACGCTCATGAAGCTGCAGACACCGTCCAAAGTGGGCGTGCTGGGTGACTCGCCGGAGCTCGCGGGCTTCTGAGGGAACGAGATCATCTGCGACCTGGTTGTGATCCTCTCGTTTCTCACGCTCTTCGGGTTCCTCTTCTGCTCCGTCCTGCTGCTCACAAAGTTCCGCTTCGTGGCCAACAACAGCATACTGAAGCTCCTGCAGCAGCGCTACATGGCCGTGGGCTGGGACGTCTTCGTGACCATGGAGGCGCTGGGCATCGATCCGTTGAACCCCAAGCTCGTGGACGCCAACAAAGAGATCGCGACGACCAACTGCTCGCTCGGCTCCGTACTGCAGCAGCTCTACATGTCGGGCCCGAGCGGCCTCGTTCATCTCGCGGACGGTTACATCTTCCACGACGGCGGCTTCTCCAAGGAGCCCGTGAGCTTTGCGTACCCGTCCGAGCGCACGCAGGCCATCGGGCTCGTGATGACCAGGAGCTCCGCGCGGGGTCCACCAAGCGCACGTCCACTACCTTATACACTCCGTCGGGTGCCGACGCCGCCAAGACTGCCTCCGCTTCGCTGGTGTGCGCGCGCGTCATGGACTCGGGCCAGCAACAGCAGACACGCACAAGCATCTACGAGCAGTAGCTGTACATCTACGCCGAGTCGCGCGTGGGGAAGATTCTGCTCGTGAACGAGGCCGAGCCGGGCAAGTTCTCCACGAGCGCCGAGGGCTTCACTGACTTCGTCGTGCACGACGCGCTCACGACCATGACGATCCTCGACATCAAGCACCTGCTCGGCAACGACAAGAAGTCGCGCATCGTCTGAGCTGCCGTTCGCTTCGATGGTCGCCTTCTTTCATTCCGCTGCATCAAGGATGCGGGCTCGAAGTTGTTAGAAAACATCAATACATTGTAATTTATTCCTACGAAGCTCTCGTTAAGAGTCGAATTGTTTATGCAAGTCTTTGAAACAGCGCAATTTTATTTTATCTGTTCAAAATTCAGAGTGTTGTGATTCCACCATTATACTTGATAATAGAAGCCAAATACTGTAAGCATTTGTATTCTATTGTGATCAAATTGCTGAAGCTGTCAAATTGGACGAGTTGTGGCGTGTTTTTCTCAGAACGCACTTTTTTCTTTCGCCCACATTCCTCAAGCAGCATGAGCGCCACTGCTGCTGCAACACCGCACGAGTACGCGCGCGTTCTCTGTGTCGATGTTGCTACGCGCTCTGCTGCACACACGTGTATAAACTGACTGTGCTTTGGTGTACGTGTCACTCCTCTCTTGCTATCTGCAGGGCGATCGCGCCGCGAGTCGTGCCGGGCTCCAAGGGACTGCAAGTTGTCTGCGCGACATGGTGCGTTTGTCTGCTTCTCACCATGCACTCCGTTGTGTACATGCACACACACCGTATCCGCTCTACTAGCAATGCAATGTCTAATTAGTCACACGCATGCTGTGCTGCTAATATGCCTGTGGCTGTGGTTCTGTGTCTGCAGCACGTTTATTAATGCCGCAGACGCCACAGTCTGCGCAATCTGTGGGTGCGTTTTGCCGCGTACGAAACGTTGGCTTAGCGCTTGAATGCGGTGATGGGCTAAGCGACGAATGACTTGCATTGTGTGTCCTATAGAGCGGACGTGAAGCCGCCGACCCATGACATTCAAGCGAACGGCTCCTGGAAATGCGGCGGCTGGTATGTTCAAAGCTCGTTCGTGGGTCGATGACTCGATTACCTATTCGTTTCTTATCATTATGTGTTGCTTATCATCATCACAATGCATACAGCGCGACAGTGAACCGCAAGGGTGTGAAGGAGTGCAGCAAGTGCAAGGTGCCACTCTACTCGGTCGTGACGTCAGCGGCGCCGTCGCAGATCTTTTGTCCGCAGTGTGGCTTTTTGAATGACGGCGAGAACCTCAAGTGCGTGCAGTGCGACATCACGATCCGCTCGACGCTCGAGAAGCTTGGCACGGACCTGCGCGACTCCACGAACTTCCTCGCGCGCGACATGGGCGTCAACATCAACGTCAAGTGTCCGGGCTGCATGACTGTCTGCTTCGTGCCGCCGGCCACCGCGTGTCTACGCTGCGGCACATGCCACACGTACTTTGCATCGCCGACGGTCGGTGAAGTGACGAATTTTCACATGTCGAGGCTCGCGTCGTCGATCTCCAGCTCGTTCATGGGACTGTTCAACCAGAAGCGTAGCGACACTGCGGCCGAAGCCGATGCGAAGGAGGTGCCCGTGGGGAAACTGATTGCACTGGGCGACAAGATGCCGCGCTCACCGCTGCGCGCCGGGAGAACGCGGACCAACAGCGCCAGTTTTCGGAGCACCACGGAGAATCCACTCACGCAGCGTCAGCAGAAGGAGCTGGCGGAGAGGGAGCGCATGATGGAGTTCACGCGGCAGGAGGAGGCGTTCGCCAACATGCACAACGCAGCCAGCTACCCGATGGCGGTGCCGTCCGCCTCGCTGTCATCGCCGTCGGTGTCTTCTTCGCCAGCCACTGTTGGTTCCACTCCTGCTACCAGTACGTTTGTGAGCTCAACGACGCGCCATGCAGTGCGTCCTGCACCACAAGATCTGGTCAAAGTGGAAGGAGAGATCGTGGAGCTTTGATAACGAGATAACCGTCGAGATGAGAAGGACACTACGAGCGTTTACGTGAGAGAGACAGAAGACGAAGATAAACCGAGAAAGATGAAGAAGAAACAGTTGAAATTATTGGCGAGCTTTCATTCCGACGAGGCGAACGTAAAGAGAGGTACATGGAGCGTGGGTACTGAAGTGTGTGGGAGACGAAAATTGACGGGAGTTGCTGACTACGAACGAATCGACCGACTACTGTGAAGCTGTTGACTCTGAAGTCAGTCAGTTCTATCGTTCACTACCTTATCCTTCGCCTTCTCAAAGGTATCACGTGATAATAACATTATGATGTCATCCGCTGATCCTAGCAGCAGCTTGTCCTCTCCTCGTCCCCCTACAATTACTTACCCCCACTTCACTATCCTACCCCAGGCCTCCCTGAATCTCTGAAGCCTCAGTCTCACCACCGCCGGTCGCGATCGTAGTCTCGGCCCTGGTCAGGGCGCATATCCCAGCGACTGCCACTTCGGTATGGCTGGCGCGAGCCATTCGAGGGCGACGGCGAGTAGCGATTCTCGTCACGGTACGGCGGACGGTATTCGTTTTGCGGCGGCTGCCATCTAGACCTCGACGCGTCGCTCGTCTCGCTCATGCTGTGCGAGTGCTGGAGCTTCGGCCGCTTACTGTGCATTTCTCCCCCGTACCGGTCGTCGTCTACGTAGTAACTGCTTCTATTGCCGTTGCCATTGGAGCCAGTGCTGCTGTGGCGACGCAGCACAGGAGTGTTGTCACTTGCTCCGTTGTTGTAGCGCTGGTGAAAGTCCGCGTCGCTCTTCTGGTACGAATGGATTCGATTGCTGCTGCTGCTGCTGCTGCTGGAGTACGAGGGGTACTCGTAGCTGCTGCTGGTACTGTGCGAGTAGCTGTCGTTGTACGAGCTGCTCATGTGGCTGCTAACGAGGTACGCCGCCTGCCTCTCGGCCTCGCGCTGCTTCTCGATCATCTCTGCGTCTGCGCACACAAAGTAGAGCTTCTCGAGCGCGCGACACTGATCCTCGAGCGCGTCTATCGACGCATTCGCCTCGGCAAAAAACGGCTCTGGGAACAGATCAGCGACCTCCAGCTGCTGCAGGTGCTCGAGCAGCTCCTCGCGCTTCACGCTCTGCTCCTCCAGGTTGTCGCGGTACTGCTGCACGTGGTCGCGGCTCTTCTCAATGTCCAGGTCGAACACCTGCGGCTCCATGCTCTCCCACACGATGTCGCCCGCGCTCGCGCCGACCACTTTAAAGTCCGTCTCTCCATCATTGTCTTCATCTCGTTCTTTGGCCTGAAACGCCTCGCACGCCTGGTGGAAGCCACTGAGACTCGACTCCAACTGGAACATCCGGTCGCTCAGCAAGTCCGCACTAATCGTCGCGCTGCTCAGGTTCTGCAGCCGCTGCGACGTCATGGCCGTGAAGTCGGACTCGGCGATCTCGGGCATGTCTTCGAGCGCCTGCTCTATCGACTCTTCGCTCACGAGCTGATTGAGAAACGCGGTGCGCTCGGCTTGCTCGTCGCGTACGACGTCCACCATCGCGTCGGCCTCCGCCGCTGGGTCGCTGAAAGAAAGTACGTTAACTACACGTTAGAGCAACGTTTGTCAGCGCACACAATATCATATAAAGCGGCACTCACACTGCGGGCTTGCCGGCGCAGACGTTCTGCAGCACTTGAAGCAAGGGGGCGTTGACGATGTTGCGCTGCTTCCAGATGCCCACGATCTTCATGAGGCAGCGCTTGACCTTCTCCTCGCAGTTCGTCATCACAAACTCGGCTACCTCGAGCAGCTTGCTCTCAAAACTCTCGACGATGGGCTTGCCGTACTTGCGCGCGCCGACCTGCATCGCGTCGTTCGCAATGTACAGATTTACGATCTGGTGGTTGGCGTCGCCCTCGCGCAGCAGGCGCGTCCAGCCGTCCACCATCTCGCTCAGGAACGCGCGATTCTCCAGCATCCAGTGCGACACCATCTGGATGCTCTGCTGCGTCACCTTGGCGCCGCGCAGCAGCTTCTCGAGCTTCTCGGGCGAGTACGCCATGCTGCCGAGCCCCATCTCGTCGTTGGAAGTCGTCCCTTGGGTCCGCTTTTGTTATGTTCGAATGGCTCTTCGAAAATGCGCTTGCTGTACCGAAAATGTACCGGTAGATTGCATACAAGAATCAGGGTTGATCGGCATATCGGTATGATAAACGGTACTTAAAGTAAAAGTAAAAGTAGTGTACTTGTTTTTGATACTTTTGATACTTTAGTTTTATCAGACAAATGTATACCGGTAACAAGGTAATTTGAAATTTTGGTACTAGTATCATCGAACAAGTGCATACAGTCGTGGTAAACGGTATTCTGATACTTTAGGATCAAGTGGATACCGGTACGACGGGCAGTATTTTGAGACTGGTACTTATGGTACTTTGGTATTTTGGATCGGTGTGGAACCAATCTGGCGCTGCAGATCCAGATGCAAACACCAATTGATCACGATAACTCTCGAGTCCCAGAGTATTTCATCAATGCCATTAGATTAACACAACAACAGGTAAACTATTACACCACAACGATCTGCCACGTACTGGCGTGACGTCCACTAACCGATTGCTGGGAACTTGCACATGGGGCACTCGGCCTTGCCGTTGAGCCACGTGTCGATGCACTTGGGGTGGAAGTGGTGGAAGCAGCGCAACAGTCGCACGTTTGAGTTCAGCTCAATCCCCATGAGACAGATCGAACAGCCTGCGTGGTTCGATGCCTGCAGCATTTGCTCTCTGTTCAGCAGGACGCAAAGGATTAACACCAGGAGTTAGCTGAGGCAACAGTATCAACCAAGGTACCAAACTCCGAGCTGCTGATACTCACGTGACTGGTACCAGCGGCAGTCGGCTGATCTCGGACTCGGTGGCGCCGCCATGCTTGAGGTTATCCAGCTGCAGCAGGCGCTCAAAATCTACCCACACAGTCGACAAAAAAGAAAAGTATCAAACCGGCATGTGAATATCTGTATCAAGATGTCTTCCACCATCAGTGTGTTGATACCAATATGCTGCATGAGATTACCGCTCTCGCTAAAGTCCCGGTTGCTCGCGAGCAGCCGCAGCATATCGCCGTCGAGCTGGTTGTAGAGCGAGCGGCTGATGCGCATGACGCCCGCCTGCGCCCGCACGCGCTGGCTGCGGCGCATCACCTGCTTGCTCTGGAGGAAGTCCTGGAGCGACTCCGTGACTGCGCCACCTGCGAACACGAGCAACGGGAACACTTTCGCACACACGCAATGATACCAAGAGACACCAGTCAGTCACGTCCATTGGGCAACAAGACGAGCTATTGCCAGTAGTTTATAGACATACCTGCAACGTAGGAAATTGTCCAGCAGTAGCAGAGATAGGCCGTGAACACGCAGGACGGCAGCACGATGGCTGCGAAGAACACGTCGCGGCGGATGTTCACGTCCAGCAGCGCCATCGTCTCGCTCGCAGCACAATCGACAACTAAGAGGGCGTGAGAGAGAGCGGGGTGTGTGGTCTAAGTGGCTCAAAGAGCCTTCTTGTGGGTCTCTTGACCTGCGCGTCTTATCCCAGACAAGCAAGCAATGCTGTTGAAGAACACTCCACATGGTCGGTCGGTCGGTCGGTCTGAGACCTGAGCCGATTGTGAGGAAATCCGCGGCAAATCGTTCCCGGTTTTGGTACTTTTGATACTTTTGATACTTTAGTTTTATCAGACAAATGTATACCGGTAACAATGTAGTTTGAAATTTTGGTACTACAGTGCTGGCCATATTTATGACTACACTCACCATTCTCAATAGTGCAAAAGAAAATTGCACGTGTGGAATATAAAATGATAAAGGCGACATAGTCAAAGAGGTATCGAAAAGTAAAGGTATTATTTGGCGAGCGCTCACGAAAGAGGAACAACCCGAAGC
>JAADXK010000516.1:0-21195 GCA_023337805.1 Globisporangium barbulae
AAATTAGTGTTGCGTCTCCATAGATCTGATTGCTTGTAATAAACCCTCAATCGCTTATACCTGCATTTATATTTTCCCTCTATTATTTTATACATTTTGCCGTCAAATTTGCTGTTTACTAATGAGAATTACGCCTGTACTGTATTATTAAATTAGCAAAACTATTTTGCAAATTGCTCGACAGCGCGATTGTGGATCTGAGTGATCGATTACGTTGCGGTGGAGGAGAGCATGATGCAGGCAGCTGGAAGCAGCACGCTCGGTCCGTTTGCTTTTGTCCAAGTGCAGGAAAAGGGCATCGTCTAAGAGCTCCTCGGTGGTGGTTTCTCTGAGACGTAGCAAACGAGAACGAAAAGCAGCCATCTGAGGGAACCTCGAAAAGTATCTTTGGGATGAGGAGGTTGCCATCTGTTTGCGTCGTTTATTGAAGGGAATGGGACATCTTCACGGACGCACGTTTCTTGAAGACGTGCGTGGCGACCGTGCGACGGACGCCACACGCAGCTCCGATCATCTCTCATGTGTCGGCATCAGCAGCAGCAGTAGCTTGTCCGATTTGCAAGTGGATTCCTAAACGTTCGTACTTGCACGATGTTCACTGTGATAGTATTGATCGACACGCTATCTCAACGCGAGCTGCAAATGCCTGCTGGGCAACACAGCGCCCAAGAAAATCTGTGTCGAATGCTACGATTTCGTTACTGACAAGACTGGAGGTGACAATCGAATGATCTATCGCACAGAACATTACCGAAGCAGTTCTTGTTTGTCAAGGTGACGGTGAATCAACATGTTACTCTAGCCCGCAAAGCCCTCAGACACCAGCATCCTGAGATCATGGCTCCGCGTCTGGCTCAAGCACTCTCACAGTCGTTTCGTGCTTGGCGAATTCCTCGAGGCGCTCCACAACGGAGTGGATTTTGATCCGATGCGACGGATCTGAGGCACACATCATCTCGATGAGATCCCATTGGCCGTCGCTCATGGTTGCTGGACGCATCGGCAAGCGGCCTTTTCTCACGTGAAAACGAACAGTGACGTCTGCTGCGGTTCCCCACGGCGCCTCACCAGTCACTGCTTCCAAGACGCACATGCCCAGCGTGTACACATCTGACGTCTTTGTCGGCCGCTCGCCCCTCAAGTGCTCTGGGGATTTCCACTGTTGCGCTCCTTGCACCTTGATGTCGATCTTGACTTCTGCATTATTCGGGATGCAGCTCAGCCCAAAATCTGTCACTTTGGCTTTCCCGTCCGAGCCAATGAGGAAGTTGTCGCACTTGAGGTCGTTGTGGATGATGTTGAGCTCGTGCAGATACTGCAACCCCAGTGAGATCTCGTACAGTTTCTGCCACATGATGAGCCTACGTCGTTCACCGATGTGCAGGTAATCCTTGAGCGTCCCGTTTGGTGCGTACTCGCACACGAAGAAGCGCTTGCCAACGTTGCAGGCGCCGTACAGTTTGACGATGTGTGGGTGGTTCAAGGGATACCAGACGCGTAGCTCGTGGAGAAAGAAGTCCAGCCCGTTCGCTTCATCCTCGTAGCCCATCAGCTTGACAACGACTGGCGTGCCGAGCCAGCTGCCATGGTATACTGCTCCAAACGACCCTGCTGTTATGTACCCGTCTTGCTGGAACTTCAGCTCGTGCATCGGGATGAACCACGGAGGCTGTGCCTGTTCTCGAATGCGACGATCGACGAGACCAAACTTGGTGGGATTGAACTTCTCGTTCAAGTGCTTCGACTCGAACCGCAGAATTCTGACTCCGTCTCCAGCCACATCCAGATCTAATAAATGGGCTTCGTCCGATTGCTTCCGTCGAAGGCTAGTGGCAACCAGCTGCGCTTCCCTTCGCTGCCAGTCGTGTATCGAGCCAGCATTGGTGATGTTGAGAAGCTCAACCAGCTCGTCTATCTCTCTGTGGTGGACGTGTGCTTTCAAAGCCACCTTCTGGCTCTTGGCTCGTTGCTTTACCGAGTCTTCCGAGACAGCCACTCGCACAAAAGTGTCAAAATTCAGTAGCACTTCGCAAAACTTGGCCACAGTCAAATCCGTGGAGAGTTTGTGCATCTTCTGGAGGTGACGATGGATGTCGAGCAGTCGAGCGTGAACGTATAGAACCGATCTACCAGCGCTGCGGCACAGCATGCACTTGGCGCGTAGCCTGGAGAGGAACTCCTCAATCGACGACCCCAGTTCTGGCATCTTGCCCATTCCCGCAGTTAGATTCTCTCGGATAGTCTTCTGCTCTCCGCAGTTCACCATAGCGAAAAACCTCAGGTGCTCGACCACGCTCACAAGTCGTAGTCGCTTCTGTGGGTTGAAGATGCACATGCACTGAACCAGGCGCCACTGAGCGATACTCATGGCCGGTGGACGAGGCGGTCGAAATCCCCATTTTACAAGAGACCGAACCTGTTCGCAAGTCTCATCCCCCCATGGTGCCTGTCCCGTCACTGCTTCGATGATGCACATCCCAAGTGCGTAGACATCCGACGCGCTTGTTGGGCTTTCACCACGGAGCACTTCAGGAGACGTCCACCGCACACTGTCGAGTCCGTCGATCGAGCGCGTGTGAGAAGATCTCAGTCCGAAACCACAGATCTTCGCGACTCCGTCCGAGCCAATCCAAATGTTGTCGCACAACAGCTTGCCGAGGACGATGCCGCGCTCGTGCAAATATTTGAGACCCAGAGCAGCTTCCAGCATCCGTTGCCAGACAAAGCCATTGGGTTCGTGGATGAGCAACTGCTCGCGCAGATGCACACTCGAGGCATTCTCGAAAATGGCGAGATGCGGGATGCTCAAATGCGACGCGCCAAAGAGGCTGACCACGTTTGGGTGGCTCAACTGGAACCACTTGTCAGCGTCCTCGTTGAACTCCTCGATATTCTCGCTGTACTCGACAACTACGACTGTCGAAAGCATCCACTTACCGGTCTGAAGACGTCTCGCTTCGTTCTGACTCATCGTGTCAGTTGTCTCGATCATAATTTCATGACGTGGCACGAACCAGCACGGGATCGGTGGCACGTGAACGTCTGACAGACTCAGAAGCTTGTCCAGACAGAGCTCCATCAACACCAGTTCTCCTTCACTGTGCTTGTCGCTGTGAGAGCTGATCTCATGCCGAAGGAGGATGATGGCTTCGATCTGCTCAGCTTCTGTTTTCAGAACATTGTACAGCTGTTCATCACTTGGAAGGACGTCATCCGAGAAGATCCTCTCTTGAGTGTGAATAGCCTTGATGCCCTCGCTTGAACTTAAGCTCTCCTTTTTGACTCGTCGATCCAGGAAATCCATCTCGGTGTGGAAGTCTTGAATGCTGGTCGTCACGCGCGCACTAAAAGCAATCCGGGTGAAAACGTTTGTATTCGCGCAGATCTCGTATAGTCGGAACAACCGAAATACCATCACAACAAGCTGCTGCAGTAGTGACGGCTCGGCGATTTGATCTTCTTCAAAGTGATTGTAAACGCTCTTCAGGCGATCGACTGCACCACGCCACATGGTCTCAAATTCGTAAAGCTCGGCTCCAAACTCGTCGGCGAAAGTGTTGAGAGTTGCTTGGAGAAGACGCGATTCGACACGGAAATCGCTTGGTGTAGTAAAGATGAAGCATCCAAACTCGATCAGCCACGCCACAGTATCAAGATCGCTCCAGCGAGCAATGGAAATTAGCAGCGTTTCTCCATCCCTTGCTTTCACGTGAACCGACGCGCCAGCTACGACCAAAAGTTTCACCACGTCGGATTTCCCCATCCTCGCAGCAGCGAGCAAAGCTGTTTCTCCTGCAGCATTGCTGGCATCGATCGCGGCTCCTTCGCCAAGCAATTCTCTCACAATTTCACCATAGCCACTCCTTGAAGCAAATATCAATGGTGTATTCCCATCGAGATCTGCAGCGCCCACGAGAGCACCAGCGCGAGCAAGAAGCCTGACGACGTCGATGTGTCCAAACTCCGACGCAACAAGCAGCGGGGTAGAACCGTTCGGCCCCACTACGTTCACTTGTGCACCTCGATGGAGCAGTAACTCCACAACGTCGCGGTGTCCGTTCTGGGAAGCAATGTAGGTCAGTCCTGGGTGTTCGCTGGATGCAACTTCGACTGAAGTTCCTCGATCCAGTAGCAACTTGACCACAGGGATGTGGCCATTCTGAACAGCAATGTACAGTGCACTCGTTCCGTCCGTCATCGCAGTATCCAGCTTGGCTCCGCGATCAAGTAAAGTGCGCGCGACATCAGCATGCCCATTGTAAGCCGCTGCGTACAACGGTGTCGGGCTGTGGCCTTTAGCGAGATCAATCTCTGCATCTGCTTCGAGGAGGAGAGTCAGCACATCCAAGTAGCCGAAAAATGCCGCGATGCATAACGATGTGGCGCCATCAGCTGCACACTGATCCACATGCGCGCCATACCGAAGCAAGAGCGTTATCATGTCCTGATGGCAGTTTTGTGCAGCAGCACGCAGTGGCGAGATGCCAGCCGCATTGCTGAGATTCACTTCAGCAGAGCTGTCAAGCAAGATCTGAGCGACAACCATGTGACCGTTTTGAGCGGCAGCCATCAGCGGAGAGTCGCCGTCATTGTCGACCGAATCGACGTCTGCGCCAAACTGGAGCAGTTGCTTGACAAGCTCGATGTGCCCGTTCAGCGAAGCTGCGTACAATGGTGTCATTCCGTTTGTAGCAGCGCGGTTCACACTGGCACCTTGATCGATTAAAATCGTCGCAATCTCCAAGTGGCCGCTCTCCGCGACGATATAGAGTGGAGTCGCTCCATTTGCTGCTGCAAGGTTCACCTGGGCGTCTCCAGCAAGCAGGATTCTCACAACGTCAACGTGACCGTTCTGGGCAGCGATGTACAACGGAGTCACTCTCCCAGTGGGCGTAGCATGGTTCACGTCTACATCTTGATCGAGAAGCAGCTTCACAATGTCCGAGTGTCCGTTCTGGCAGGAAACCTGGAGCGGAGTCGCGCCATCCGCATCGGCGATCTTGGCTACCGCGCCTCCCTTGATCAGCATCTCGACGACACGTAGATGGCCATTCTGGGCAGCGATATACAGCGGTGTGGCACCAGATGGTACGGGGAGATTCGCGTCTGCGCCGCCTTGAAGGAGAACTTCGACAGTGGCAGTGAAGTCGTTCTGTGACGCAATATACAGTGGAGTTACCCCGACCGCCGTCGTGAAGTCGACTTGAACACCCTTTGCCAGTAGGATCTTTACAATCTCCGAGTACCCATTGAACGCAGCGGCATACAGCGGTGTGACTCCGATTTCAGTGACGAAATCAGCCTTGGCTCCATGAGCGAGAAGACTTTCCACCACGCCGGAGTGGCCATTGTACGCTGCTGCATACAATGGCGTCGCGCCATCTCCCTCTGCGAAATCGGGCTCAGCTCCAATCTGCAACAGAAACGCGACGACCCGATCATGTCCATTCTGAGACGCAAGGTACAGTGCAGTCGCTCCGTCTGCATCCGGGAAATCAATTGTTGCGCTATTGCGAGCCAGCGCCTGTACTACGCCGACATGCCCGTACTGAGCCGCAACAATGAGAGCCGTGTCGCCATCGGAGTCCACAATGTCGACGCTAGCACCACGATCTAGAAGCACTTCGACAACTCTGCAGTGGTCGTTTTGCGCTGCGATGCTGAGAGCAGTCACGCCAGCATTGTCGACTCCATTGATATAGGCGCCTCGCTCTAAAAGCAGCTGCACGATCTCAGAGTGGCCATTCTGTGCAGCGAAGTGTAGCGCAGTCTCACCATCGGCATCCTTGACATTCACATCCGCGCCTTGATTCAGCAGTTCCTGGACGACGTCGAGGTGGCCATTGTGAGCGGCCATGGACAAGGGCATCACGCCTTCGGAGTCAGCAGCATTCATGCTTGCACCGCCTTGAAGCAGCAGCACTCGAACGACATCAACAAAACCATACTGCGACGCCATCGACAGTGCCGTTACACCTAAAGTGTTACCACGATCCACACTCACGTCCAGCGATTGTCGTGTTAGCAATAGCTGAACCACTTCCACGTGGCCATTCTGCGCAGCGACGTGCAGTGGCGTGTCCCCCGCTGCATCTGCAATCGCCGCACTCGCTCCTCGCGCTAATAGTGCTTGAGCGACCTTGAAATGACCGTGTTCGCACGCAATATAAAGGGGTGTGGCGCCATCTTGATCGCAGTGGTCGACGTTCGCGCCACCGATATCCAGCAATAGGACGACGATCTCGAGGAAGCCGTTGAGCGTCGCCACGTACAGAGGCGTCTCGCCATCACCATCGCTGAACTCCACATCCGCGCCATGTGTCAATAGCAGTCGCACGATCTCCACGAAGCCATTGCATGCAGCGACGTACAGCGCCGTGATCCCCCCGGCGTCAAGCGCGTCGATCGCAAGCGGCGCGCCACTGGTGTCGTCGCTCGCAGCAAGCAGCAGTTTGACGGATTCGAGGTGGCCGTTCGCCGTCGCCGCGTGGAGGACCGAGCTGGTGCTGCATCGTACAGGTAGGCGGTCGCGTGCATGGTGCGTGAGGCTGTCGCACGAGGTCTTGCGTCGGAATGACGAGCTGCGGTGCACGACCCGCTGTACCTTCTCCATAATAGCTCCGCGAATGCTCGCTCGTGCTCGTTCATCCACAATTTGATATGGCGCACATCAAAATTCTTTGTGAAAAAAATACATGTGGGAAGATACAATATTTTAAACACTTTTCATAAGCAAAAAAAGTTGCGAAATGTTGCTTGTTATTTTGTATTGAGATTGCTATATTAAGGGCCGGACAACATTGCACCATTTTTAGTAATCATTTTTATGGAAATGTCCATTTCAATAGTAGACTTGAAAAATGTTTTTTGGAAAGTATAAATACGTTTGTTAATGTGAAAATGACTTTGCTATGCTTAAATAAAAATGTAATTTGAATAATGCGCTGGAATACTTGCTGAAGATGATGGCCGCGGCGTGCAAGAAGCAAGCTGTGTACGTGAAGGCGGATGAGATGCTCGCAGCTGGGCTCACTCCTGCAGTGGTGTCGAAGCAACTCAAGAACAAAATTGGTGCAGACGCTCTACACAAGCACGTCAAAAGAGCGAAAGTGAGAGTTGATCCGAGCGTCCTGCCTGTGCGCCAATAGGGGTGTCCAGCAAAGCTCACTGCGGCGATGAAAGAGGATTTGATCGCGTAGGCCTGTGCGCACCGACAGTCGGCAACAGCGCTTGCCGAGCACCTGGCGCTCAAGTACCAGATGACAACCGCTGTCTCCAAGAATGTCATTTTGAAGGCGCTTGACGCCCCGCCGATGAAGGACCAGACGTTCTTCAAGGACGACGTCGAGGCGCTCTTGAGATTCAAGCAGGTCGTCGCATCATCGAAGAGATCCCTCTACGTGTGCTTTTCCGTATTCACACACCAGTAGGTAGGTTGTTTGTAAAAATCATGGTTGATGTCTGACTACCTTTCTCTGTTTGTAATTGCTGCAACACAGATTGGTGACACGTTGATCGATGCCGCAGCGCATGGGATCACTGTAAAAGTCATCTCGGACAGCGCATCAGCTTGGAACTTTGAGTCCCAGATCCCAAGGTAGGCCAAGCCGTGCGTCTGCATACTCGACTGCGACTTACTCGTCCTTGAAGTACATCAGCACGCAAATCTGGATGTTCAGCATCGCGATGGTTGTGAAGAGCAACCCTAGAAACCCACGGTGCTTCTGGATCGCCTGGAAGTCGACGCCCTGGCTGATCTCCAAGGCGCAGGACACGAAGTCCACAAAGATCTCGACTGCTACCTGACCGCACATCGAGTAGCCTTGCGTCCAAAACGTCCGATAGGCACCATCACCAGCAGTAACATGCTCCCCACTGAGCTCGTACTTTGGATGCGTCCAGTAGAAGTATAGGATCGACGTGGAACACCCGATCGCGATGTACTCGGCCGACATGTTGGCGTACGACTCGGCGATCTGGAACGCCAGGACCTGCCGCTTCCACTTCTGGAACTCAACCGCGGTCGAAGCGTTCTGCTGAGTTGCAGAAGCACCATTCACTGTCGGAGGCACCACCACGGACGCGATTTGTGCTGATAAAGCGTCATTGAGTTTTGCATTCGTCTCATCAGGAAGAACCACGGCAGGCGATGCGATGTGCTCTTGATGTTGCTGGAGAGCGAGCTCCTTGCGTCGCAGCTGCCTTTTCGTGAAGAAGACCTTGGTCAGCCTCGTTACAATTTCAAAGATAGCCATGCCGATGGTCCACAGGATCGTGAAGTTGACACTCTGGCCCCGCTGCAGCATCACGCGTACTTGGGTATCGATGAGTACCGTGGGCAATCCGACGGCAGCGAAGATACTCCGAGGATCCTTGATATTGAGCTTCATGACACCGAATTTTGCCACTTCCTTGATCGCCATCTTCAAAATGAGGCATCCGAGTGTGTACACCGCAAAGTTCCAAGACCCCGTAATTTTGTGACGACTCGCGAGCTGCACGTACATCCCAGCGAAGATTCCCGCAAACATCTTCCCGGAGGTCTTTACGTAGATCTTCATATACGACACAAATGCGCTACAGAGGGCTGTCGAGTAGTAGTTGCTTCGTTGGAGACTCAGCCCCTGGACGGTCTCTTGCTGGAAGATGCGGCGCACCGCGACAGTGATACTTACCGTGTACGCGTGGGAGAAGAACGCGCAAGCGTAGTACTCGACCTTCCAGCCCTTCACCGTCGTTGACGCCGCGTCGTAAACCAGCAGCGAGACTCCAAGAAGTAGCACTGATATCAGGAACACGTAAAGCGAGTGTCGAAGCAGCCTTAGGGTGCAAAACAGAATCGATGCGTGTGGGTTCCCTGTGTTTTGGAGACTAACAAACTGCATCGGCATGAGCACGTGCGCGTGTGTGAGAAGGATCGCCCAGTAGAGAATCACGTGGCCCAGGATCGCGACCGTCGCGTAGAACTCGAAATCCGATTGGTTGGCTGGTGAGCGACCGGAAAACGCGTTTCCCGAAGCGAAGACGAAGTTAAGAAGCCACGTGCATGCGATGCACGCAAACGTGTTGGGTAACAGAATCGAGAGCGTCTGAAAAACCTGGAGCCACACCTCAGCGCCGAGCCGCCGTCGAATTCCTGCTTGCTGAGTGTTGCGATCATCAGTTTGAGGCTGTAGCTTTGCGTCTTGCTCTTGCGGTCCTGGATGTGCGCTGAGCTTAGCCACAGCTTGCTGTCTGCTCTCGAGGCGTTTGGAAACATCAATTAGAACTTCGAGGGTTCGCGGAGACCGCGGCGATATTCGACGTTGACCTTGAACAGCTAAGTCTGAGCTGAGGTCGCCTGAGAGAGGGTGAACTGCGGTCCTGAGCTTCCTCCAGACGGTTTGCTTGAAATCTAGGGCTCGATTTGCGATGCCCGCATGCGTGTGCCGTCTCGCTTCGGATTCATCGCCAGCCATGGACAGCTCTTTGGCGCTTCTATTCTGCTTGGTCGAGGCTCGAAGTGAGGCAAAAGTTCGTCGCTTGTTGCCAATGATCCAAGAATGGCATAACACTTTTTTGAGCGGAGGCGCTAAGCTATTATTACACGCGGGGCGTTTGCGTCCGGAGGTCCACTCTAATTCGCTGTCGGATGCAGCGTTCATCAGTTACAGAGAAAACTTATTAAGAACTGCAACGAGTACAACAACCAATACATACAGATACACAGCCTTGCTGGCACCAGCTGAGATCGAATTGCACTCCAGCAGACCAAGTTCAGTGATCGTTCGAGCTGGAAACTCGAAGTTGTCCTCAAACCAATTTGTTATGCTCCTGTTGGTTTGAACGCCAGCCAGTGTGTCCCAACCCTACCTCTCAACTCAAAATCGGCTGTCTTTAAAGTTTGGAACGTTGGTTGGATCCAAGTCGAGCTTCAGATTTACAACTGTTCTGCTTCTTGAAACTCCTCACAGACAAACTTAGCTCGCACTCACAAGTGTTTTACAAGCACATCTAAAGCAGACTTGCGTGTGGGACAGTCAGTGAGGTGGGTATCTACCTTGCTGCAGGCACTCAAGGCTCGCGTTGATCGCGCGTAGCGACTATGTGGATGCCACTAACAAGAACGCTTATGTGCTGTGCTCAGGCTACGCCACCTCAAGCTGTTGACGAGCGGGGCCTTCACCATCGGAGAGATCCTCCGCAATGCGTTCGCGTGCACGCTCGTGGCCTGGTTTGTTACCTACGTCTGGACCATGGGTGACTTCTGGACAGGCACACCCATAGAGAAATAGTCACGCGTGTCGTTTCTCGCTGCGGCGCTCGCATCGAGCCACACGCTCTCGACTATGATCACCATGATCGTCCAGGCGTTCGTGCTGCGCTCGTTCCAGTTCAAAGACTCACCGATGCATACACCAACGCTTGCGTTCTGCGTGCTGCGACTGGTGAGGGAGTCCGGTGGCGTCTTTTGTGCGACGCTCGTGCTCGTGATCATGAACGTGTACCTGCTCTCGCTCGGCCCGGTGGCACTGCGCGCGTACCGGCCCGAGTTCTACTTGACTTGCCTCACGGGATACATGTTCACGACCTCAATCAGGGTCAGCACGCGGCATATCATCAAGACATAGACCGTCCAGGGCCAGCGTGGAATAGCTCAGCAACGATAGCTCAAGAGGTCAAACGCCGAACTACCAGTCGCGCCAGCGTATCAACCTCGGCAGGTGCACATCGTCTCAGTCTCAAGAAGACGCTTCTCTATACCATCGCGGGGCTCTACGTTCACCTCGCAACGTACTTCGGCATCCCCACCGACGCGCTCGGGCTGTTCCTCTTTACCACCGGCAGCCTATGCCTCAAAATCGTGGCACAAGAAGGCACCAAGAAGTTGCTGTCGATGAAACACGTGACCGATATCCGCACAATGTGCGTCGCCATTGGGCTCCCGACGGTCTTGACCGACACGCAGATCCGCATCGTGCTCCTCTTCGCAAAGAGCACGACGGTGGCAGTGTCTGGGACGATCGGACTCGGGCTCGTCGAGGTTTTCATGCGAGTCGCCAAGGTACTCTGGCTCCGAGATCATATCCACCGCCACAGGGCTCAGGCTCGAGCCAACAGTGTTGTGTCACAACCCAGAAGTAAGGAGTTAACCAAGAGGCGCGAGTCGAAACGCAGGGGAACGACGACCCATGCTGCTAGCGTCGAAGACCTGGCTGTCTGGGAGCACCGCGTCTGGGCCGTGCACACCGCCGAGCTCTACACCGACATGTCGGCCAAGTACATGGCCATCGGCTGCTCGACGTGCATCCTCTATTACTTCGCGAGACACCCAAAGTACATGATGGGAAGGACTACCGCGCCACCACCGATTACCAGCAACTCAGGCTTGAATGGCACTCGACCCCCCGACAGCCTCGCAATGGGTGACTGGCGCCACGTGGCTGCCTCGTTAGGAGCCCAACTTGCAGTGGAGGTGTTCGTGGACCTTCTAGCGCGTCTGGTCGAGACGAGCACTGGCACGGACTTCCAACAACTATGCAAGTACCGTTTGTTTGTGGTTTCGCTGCTCATGAACTTGGTCGTCGCGAACATTCAGATCTCCGACATGATGTTCATACTTCTGATATGCTAATGCAATGAAAGAAGCTTCTTTCTTGAATGTCGAACAAGAAGTTGTACTCGCTGCCTAGTGCACTGGAAGCTTGTTGCGTATGCAGCAAGTGTTCGATTGGTAGCACACAATTAACTGCGTCGACTGCATCTTGCATCATGCGCAAAGAAGGCTTTTCGAATTTTCGTTTTCGCTCAGCGTACTTGCCAAGCGAGACCCAACTCGTTGCTATGTGGTGGCCAGATAGAGAACCGAGGAGAGCTAGATGTTGAGCATCGACAGGTGCACGAAGAATGACATGAACGCATCGTGCTTGCGCAGCTCGCGAAACTGCACCCCGCGGCTGACTTCGAGCGTGCACGTAAGGAAATCCACGACGATCTCGACCGCGATCTGTACCGCGAGTGTCGTGAGCTGGTTGGTCACAGTCGGCGTGTCCAGAACTCTCGCTCAGGTGGTACTTGGGGTGTGATCGGTAGAAAAACAGGATGGACATCGAGCACCCGATCGCGATATACTCGGCCGCCATGTCAGCGTACACCTCGGCCATGTAGAGTTTCCAGACATTGCGCTTCCATCGAGCAAGCTCCGCCGTCCCAGCGCTGGCCTCTGCAGTAGATGTTGATGGAGTGGTCGCACTGCGAGACATCCAAGCTCGCTCACGATGGTTCACTTCGAGTTTGATGAGTCCGAGTTTGGACACGCGCATGACGATCTAGATTACTGCCATGAGTACGGTTCCGGCTATAGTGCCTTGGGTATTCTGGAGTCACTGTACCACCAGTCGGATCTGAGTGTCGATGAGCATCGTTGGTACACCCACGATGACGCACATGATGCAGATGCCTCGAATGTGCTTCCTGAGAGTGCCCCACTTGGCAAACTCTTGTATGATGAGTTTGAAGACCGTACTACCACACGTGAAGAGCGTCACGTCGAGCTGCGTTTTCCCGAGGTTGAGCGACGTCATGCAGCGCACGTACAGACCCGCGAGGAACGCGAACATCGCCATGGGGAGCGTTGAGAAGTAGTGCCGCCAGTACCTCGACCAAGGACTTCATCTCCTTCGAGGTATTGATGGCGGCTGCTGCTGATCTATAGTTAGTATCAGAAGCTTGAGTTCTTAAGGCACCTTGACCTTGACTATTGAGGGTCGACTCGACGCTTCTTCGCCACGTCGTCGTCTCCGTTCGGATGATGCCTCGCGTCGTGAGATCTGCGTGGCGCAGGAAGCGGTGGCTAGTCACGCAGTTCAGGTAGAACTCGAGCTTGAGAGGTCGCACAGCCGTCGGCATCAGGCTGATGAGGTAGGCGAGGAACACCATGAGCGCTAGCGTCGTCACTTGCTGCACAAAGGTTTGCCTCACGAGCTTCGCGATGCAAAACCACAGCGATGGCACCCGATCCGAGTTGTCTGCAGCATATCGAGCTCGCAGCATCTGGGCGAGCGCGACGACGACCATACTGAAGGTAAGCGACTGGGTCATCACAACTTCAGCACCGACGACGTGTACGACTGCTCGCGGACAAGCTGAAACGCGAGCAAGTTGCCTTGGTTGAAGCACAGGATGGCGAGCCATGCGACGCCGCTGCAGAGCGAAGCGCTGCGGACGATCGTCGCCACGGTCCATAGCGCTGAGTGAGCAACCTCACGCAGAATCTCCCACCGCGTTAGCGACTCGGAGGTCGAGAGGGACGCATTGAGCGCACGGACTCTCGTACGCATTGCTTTCGATTGGTACTTGATCGCAATGGGTTGCTCCCCTACTTCAGGTCGACAAATTCTCTATTTTCGCTGCTGTAGCGTATCAGGAGGTAGGACAGGGTCCTTGGTCTCCTCCCTGTTGGCGCGAGCAAACCTTGAGTGAGAAGCAGCTTCTGCATCAGAAGTGGTCTCTCGTTTCTTGAAATAGGATGCCATTAAGCTATCACCTCAGTCGTCGCGTAAGCTCTAATGCTGTGCCTCGACGCACACACTGTCAGAATGGTTACTCACCGAGATGCAACAAAGAAATCGATGAAAATTGCGGCTACTCGAGGTTCCACTCACCAACGCATTTCCGTCGACATTACATTCTTGAACAGAACGAGGTCGAGACGGAATATCAGCAAGAGGAATTCTGATGATGCTTGATCAGCCGAAACCTTGTAGACACTGCTAGTGCTCCATTTCGTGGATAGGAAAGAGGTTGGAGTACATTCTAATAGAGGCCGACTTATGGCCACCATAAGCACACTTCTTCGAGATGCTGGCACGGCGAGGTCAGGAACCCTCATGCGAAAATCTGGGATATCCGCTCAGTAGTGCGCGCTTTAGGTTTGTGATCCTATGCATTCTTTTCCCAGCGCGTGTGCCTGTATCATGAGAGAGTCGAGGTGTGAAGCTCCCTTATCACGAGTCGGTCAGCTTCAGTGGTGTTGTCAAATGCACAACATCTGACTCCCACCACACATACGTCTCACTGACAGACTGGTGCTAATGGCGCTGGATGCTGACCGCCTGGGTTCATTCCTCATGGATGCAAAAGGACCGTCACTCGTAAGCGTCTTGGGCAAACTCAAGATTTCGTGTTCAAAGAAAGCGGTGGTGATGGGGTTTTCGTACTTTGGTAGCAGATATGTGCAAGTGATGGTCAAAAAGACGTGAGTGATGATCAGAAAGACGTGAGTGCTGGTTCAAATCAGATCCTACCTCGCAATCTGATCCCGTGACCTACCTCTCGTTCTTGTCCTCTTGTTCGCTTGTTTGCCGGGGCACCCATCTTGTCATTCACCAACTTGCTCTGTCTAGCTTCGACGTCATCGTCCTACCCTCTTAACCGTCCAAGTAACCTCACAATGCCTCCATTCTCAGTCACCTCGCCGTCGTCGGTTTCGACTCTTGGTGCGTCCCGCCTCGGTCGCAGCCGCAGCAACACGACCTACGGCGGCAGCTCGCCAGTGCACAACCAGTACCAAGCGCCCATGCTCCAGATCTCGACCAAGCCTACAACGCCTCTGAGCGTCTCGACCGCCACTAGCATCGGCGGTGTCAATGCCCAGAACGCACCGATCCCAAGCCACACGTTCTCAATCAACTGGGAAAACGTGCTTATGCCCAGTGCCTGGCTGACCGCGCGCATGGGTGTAGACGCGAGCGTCCAGTCGCTTCAGAACGCCCAGCGACTGATGGAGCAGACGCCGCAGCTCAAGGCGCTCATGGCGGCCATCGAGGAGAACATCATCCAGCTTATTACGCAGGCAATGGCGACCGGCTGCGTCTACATCTTCAGCGACCGCACGGTGCAGTACGTGGAGCTCTCGTGCAGCGTCTTCTTTCCGCGCCTGACCGCGTGTCTGAGGGGCGCTACGCACGGTGTTTTCGTCGTCGGGGTCCCAGACACCGACTTCTCCGCACAGGAGCTCGCCGACTGGAAGGTCAACATCCTACGCACCGTCTGCCATGAGCGCATCGTCGCCGGCCAGGACCTTGCCAAGGCGCACACGAACCGAGGTTCGCGCCGCTTTGGCCTGGTTGCGCTCTGTGCAAGCGACCTGGATGTGAGTGCAAGCGACCAGCTGGCAAAACTCACACCCTTCGCAGTCACCAAGAGTGTCAAGGTGGCGCAGCAGGCGTCTGTTTCGCTTGAAGAATTCGTCGCCCAGGTGCAGAAGCTCACGAGGTTCGTGACCGAGGCGCTGGCGTTCAACGGCCCGATCCGCATCGCGCTGTAGCCTCATTACTGATTCTTTCTTCACCACACACCCTACATATTTATCACTCGTGATCGATCAGCTAGCTCGTTGCTTATCATCACAGAACCACAAACACGTAATCTTTATCTTGAAGCCCATCCATCATTACTCATCACAAAGCACAGCTTGTCATTCATGATGCGGTGTTTATACAATCGAGAGACACGCAATGAATAGAGAGAGATACGCACGCTGATAATGAGGACGGCACGGTCTCTACGCCTCACGAAGCGGCAGGTTGCGCTTGATGTTGGTCGCCAAGCGCTGTGCGAGCACCATGTCGCTCGAGACGACCAGCAGGCGCGTCTTGCCGGTCTGCACCTGGAACTCCATGCCCACGAGCACAGTCTCACCCGTGCCGCCGCGCAGCCGGCCCGCGAACTTGCACTTGCCCACGCTCGGCGTCATGTTGTTGATCTCGTAGACTTGCGCGACGTTCGTGTCCTTGACCACGGCCTGCACGAGCAGCTCGAGCGCGACGGGCACAGGTAAAAAGAAGTCGCTCGTGTGCAGCGACGACGCGTCCGACATGGAGATGCGCTGTCCAAACTCCTCGAGGCTCATCTGCTGCGGCGCCAGGATCTCGCCCGACACTGGCGCCAGCTCGACGTCGAAGGTCTCCTCGTGGGTCACGACCTGGAGCGCGATCTTGTCCAGGCGGCCGGCAAAGTCCACGTGCAGCTGGGCCATGGACGGCGTCCCGCCGGGGAACAACACGGGGATCTCCGGGAACGACATGACCTGTTGTTGCTGCTGCTGGCTCTTGACGACTACTTGGATGCGTGAGATGGGCGCGTCCGAGTTATTGGAGATCCAGAGCTGCACGAGGTTCATGGTCGGCGAGTACATGGACGGCTGGCGCAGGAACGAGTACTGGATGTCCAGGCCGTTGCCCGTCAGCGACGACAGCAGCTCGCGCTTCACAGCTGGGGAAGTCGAGGAAGTCGCCATGCTCAGGTTCATCAGGTCGCCCAGGAGGCTGTTGCCGCTATTGCTGTTGCCGTTCGGACCAAACGACGAGCCTAGCGACGCGCTCTGCTGGTTCCCAAACGCATTAGGCGCAGCGTTGCCACCGCCTGGCGTCGGGTCCAAGAAGTTCAGTGGATCAAAGAGGTCTACTGGCTTGCTATTCTTCGGCTGCTGCTTCTTCTGTGGGGACACTGAGGCCGTCTTCTTCGCCTTGTTGCGGGTCTGACGACGGCGACGGCGCTCAGCCTCCGAGTCCTCCGACGACTCCTCGCTCTCTTCCTCCGAACCTGACACGTCGCTCTCGTTCTCCGATCCAGAGCGCGAGGATTCCGGTTCTGAGCCGGACTCACTCCTCTCGCTGCTGTCGTACTCGGAGCTGCCGTTCGATCCGGACTCAGATTCGGAACCCGAACCATCGGACGAGCTCGACTCACTGTCTTCCTCCTCTTCGCTGTAGAACCCACTGTCCTTCTTGTATTTCTCCTTCTTTGACGGCTTGGTTCCACGGCGGCTGTCCTCGCGAGCGCGGTCGTCCTCGACGAACGACGACGACGATTCGTCACGCAGCGAGCTCTCGGGCTTCTCCGTCCGCCAGTGGGGCAGTGGCGCGTACCCTGGGACGCTGTGGCGAACGATGTCCGAGAGCGTGCCGAGCGTGAAGCGACGCTTGGTCTCCTCTTCACAGCCGATCAAAGGCGCGGGCTTCTTGCTCGCGAAGAGCTTGTGTGGGTTCACAATGTTCGCGTCGCCCGACAATGTCGCGCGGATCAGACGCGCGCGGTCACGCACGTCGTACTCGGTGTCGAACTTGCATAGCTCGATCACGTACTGGAGCAGCAGCTGGATCGGGCGCTTCTGCGGCTCGCGGAGTCCGAGCTTTACCGCCAGGTTCAGCAGCTGAATACGCACTTCGGTGGCCTCGTCAGAGAAGTTCTTAACGAGCAAGCGCAGCGACTCGGCGGCACACGTGGTGGCATTGCCTTCGTCGTTGAACTCGCCCAGCATCCACACGATCGAGGCACGCGCCGAGGCACTCGTCACGCGACCCGTAACCATCATCGCAGCGAGCGAGCGCACGACGCGGAGTCGGTCCTTCTCGATCGCCTGTTGCTGCAACAACTGGCGGATCACGATCACGCTCTCCGCCACGACCTGTTCGTTCGACGAGCGCACGAGGCGCATGAGTCCACTCAGACAGCGCTCCGCGACTGAGGGCATCGCGTCGGCCACGCGCCCCAGAGCGCGCACGGTTGTGGTCACAAAGGACTTGTCCACGTGACGCACGTAGGCTTGGAACTCGCGCAGGATGACGCTCACGTTGTCGTCCGTGACGAGCGCCGTCATGATCTCGAGCTTGAGCTTGCGCGCGTACGCCGGGTCCGTAGCGCGCACGAAGAAGTCCTGCAGAAACGGGCGGAACATGTCCGGACGCGACGCCGCCATGGACGAGATGACCGAGAGCACGACGTACTGGATCTCGCGCTGGCTGCGCATGATGCGTACGAGCGACTTGCCGATGAGCGTCGACGTAGCCACACTCAGCGTGCCGCAGTAATAGTGTAGCGTCGCAACCGCGAGCACCACGGCGCTGTTGCGCGACTTAAGCAGCGGGATCGACGAGCGCAGCAGCAGCCGGTGGTCCTCGTCGAGCTCCTCGCCGCCGCCGATGCCGCTGGCCAGCGCATCGCTGCGGAACACCGAGCCGATGGACGGCAGCGCCTCGTGTTTCGTCGCGCCTCCAGAGCCACCCAAGTGGAAGGGCGACTGCTGGAAACTACCCTGTCCGTTGTTGCGAGAGTTCTTCTTGTCGTTGGCGTCCGAGTCGGAGCCGTCGTCGTCCGAGTAGAAGCCGCGGCGCACCTTGCGCTTGGGGAACATCTCCTTGACGTTCTTGCGCTTGGATGACGCGTTGTCGTCACCTTCGCTTTGAAGCTGCGGCGACTGGAATTGCTCGTGGCAATAGCGGATGAGCACGTTGATCGTGACGGTCTGGCCCCACTCGTCCAGGTCAGCCAGCAAGTGGCACATTTTGCGAAACGGTCGGTGCAGTAGGTCCAGTCGGTCCGGACAGACTTCCACGAGCGCCTGCACGGCGCTGCCGAGCACCATCGTAGACGCGTCGTTGAGCAGCTTGCCGATGATCTCGGCCAGCACGTCCTTCTGCTCCGGGTCCACGACGAAGATCTTGCTGATCGCGTTCGCCGCGCACTTGCGCACATAGGCGGACGAGTCGGCCGTGCACTTGCGGATTGCGATAAGCTGGATCTGCAGGATGTCACGCACGCGGATGCTCGTCATGACGCGCAGCGCGAGCGCGCGGATGAGCTGGTTCGGGTCGGCCAAGTCCTTCTGGAAGCTGTTGATCGAGAGCAGCGCGAGCTCGCGGCACTGCGAGTTGGCGTCCGCGTAGTGCACGAGGTACATGTACACGAGCTTCTTCACCTCCACGGACGCCACGATTACGTTCTTGACCACGTCGGCGAAGAACATGGAGACGTCCTCGCCCTTCGAGATGGAGGCGAGCAGCGCCTTCATGGCCTCGAGCTTCTCCGAGTGGCCCGCCACGCCCAGCTTGTTGTCCAGCAGCTTGCGGATGCGGTCCCAATTCATGCTCTCCTCGAAGAAGTGCGCGTCACCTGAGATCCCGCGCATCGCCATGGCTGCCGCGTGCCTGCTCGTCTTGCTGGCCCTTGGCTTTTTGGGGAGAAATGGAAAATGAGTGAGTGACAAGGATCTCTTCTCTAATGTGAAAATCAAAGCTAGAAACGCCTTTTATCAAATTGGAAATTATTTACTCATAGTTCGAATTCTGCACTTACAAATATCTTCTCAGTTCATGTTTCGATTTTATTAAACTATTTAATATAACAGAATATAGCACATTTTCTGAACATGAAAACGAAAGCGCCAACCATTTTTGTGAATCGGTGACGTACTGGTATACTGGCATCACAAATTGTAAGGGTTGCTCACACGTCACAGACCTGCGGATGAGGCAGCGCTTCATCAGCACAACGTGGTGATGAACTCACTTTCACGCGGTCGGCCACTTCCGAACGAGTCAATGGCTCACTAGGTATTTTTGGTATGTGGTATGGTGGCGATGGTGGTCAACTGGCCCGCACACGCGCCCAGCTCGAGAGGGTCTTCAGCGGATGGGCAGCCTTCTTGTCGCGGACCAAGTTCGTGAACGCAGTCGTCGTCAGCTGATTACACGCCTTCACGTTCAAGTACTTGAGCTGCTGGCATCTCGAGACAAAGAGCGAGAAACCCACATCGGTCACATGTAGCAGAATTCGAGCGAGAGCCGTTCAAGCATCCACGAGTGCTAGACGATTGCAGCGAGGCCAGTGTCGTTGACATTGACACACCCGACGTTGACATACCCCTGGAGAGTGTGGTGAGCTTGCTGCAGCCGTCTGCGATCTTCGCCACGTCACTGTTGGTAACAAAGAGGCACATGGAGAGATCCAGGACCTGAATCTGAGTGCAGAGCGCGATTGCGCTGAAGGTGGCTGTCCATCGACGCCGCCGCGCTGGTGACCGCCTTGGTGCCCTTGGTGGTTGTCATGGAGATGGGGCGGATGACGGTGGCAATGACAATGCTGCTGTTCATGCGTGGACTGTTGAGCGCTCCGTCATGCTGCTCGGGTCGTCAATACGTTGGCGGAATAACGCCACTCTGCTTGTTCGCTCTTCTCTCATTCTCGACAACCTTTGGGCTCGGCCGTTGAAACCGTTCGGACAACCCATTCGGACAACCCACATCGTTCATCCCGGTTCATCCTGTCATCACAACCGAAGAGGAGGCTCGAAAAGCTTGTGCGAGCTCGTGCGGGTAATGACCTACACTTATTGCCGAGCTGAGCTTTAGCTGCAGAGACCTCTGTTCCGCCAAGAGACAGAGGTCTCAGCAGCTCAGCGTAGTGTCACCCACAAACCCGAGGCTCTGCACATCGTTTCAGGCTCAGAAGTCTGTATTCGCAGTCAAGTCGCAGCCATGTTGGAGAAACACTTGTGCATTGCCATATGAACAAATCCAAATGATACACATTATTTAGATTGATTGAGAGTTGCTTGTTGCATCTAGAATACAGATGTGAAGCTGTCTAGACTCCTATCCAAATCTGTCCTTGCAACATTGTCAACGATCCAAGTCATAAACTCCCTCCCTCCAAAGTGTTCTAAGAGCCTCGAGAAGTGGTCCGCAGTCAGGGTGCGCGATCCGGCTGCTGTGATTCTCCTTACACTGTGGTGGCATCCCAGCCAGTCAACTATTAAGGGGAGAGGTCTCGAAGGGGTTGTGGAGAGTAGTATGGGTCACTCGGAACACAAGCTGTCCGTGCAGGCGCGCTGAGCTCTGGTCTTGGTCGCTGGGGCTTCCGTAAATGTTGTACATCATGCCGGAGATCTGGATATTCGCGACCGCCAGGTTCACGAGGAGAGACCACAACGAATCGATATTTTTTCAGTAGTTGGAAGTCCGTGCCTGCGCGCGTCTCGATCAAGCACGACAAAAAGTCCACGAGCACCTCCACTGTGATCTAAGCCCCCAGCGAGGCCGACACGTGGCGCCAGTCGCCCATTAATAAGCTGTCACGCGTTTGAGTGTGAAGTGAAGATTATTCTTGTAAAGGATTATCCTATCACGTTAGACAACATGGGGACCGGTTCATCCCGATGTAGGGATTAGATGATGATGATGAAGTTGAGGTATATTAAGGTACGCGAGCGACCTACAATATCTGTCCGGCGCATTTTAGTCTCTGTACCGGATCTAATAAAATGCAAATCACTCTGTGCCGCGAACGACGATTCGCCGTCGATCGAGTTGTCGTGTTGCGACTGCTCGTTCTCGCATAGTCATCTGTGGGCCTGAGGATACGACCCCATCTGCT
>JAADXK010000517.1:0-21184 GCA_023337805.1 Globisporangium barbulae
CCTGATCGCTGCTTTCAAGTTCTCGAACGTAAGGGAATGAAGACAAGCTATTAGGATATGCTCCTAGCTAACAGATCGTAATGAATCGGCGGTTTTTTGAGGTGCGGCTAACCAAATGGCGCATTTTGTGTGGTGTGTGTTTTAGGGTTTTAATTCATTTCGGAGTCAAAACGTTTGCTTTCAAAAAAATGAAATGCACTGCAGGAATCCTAAAATTAGTGCGGTTACGATGGTCTTGTTAGGACTTTGAAAAGCGACCTACAACAAAAGTAATCCACAAAAATTGAAGTGCGGCTAACCAATTGGCGCGCACTGTAATAGCACAAGCCAAGATTTTGCACTTTTTTTACTCTGAAAGTGGTTTGCTTGGTAAACCAGAAAACCCTGGATTTTAGCTCAGCCACTCGCTTGGCCACTTCGATGGGTTCACTCCCTCAACGATCGGGGGGTGCCGACTCTACAACCAGTTCTCAAGAAGCGGCGACAGCAACAGAGCTCCTAACACTACACCAGCAAGAGAGAAACATGAGTGCCGTGCCGTACGCGACGGTGCCGCAGACGCTCATGGAGGTGAACGGACTCGTGATGCGGCAGAAGACACAGAAGGGAGAGGTCGTGGCGCAGGTTGTTGGCATCCCATTCGAGTCCAAGAACAAGTACAAGGTCCACTTGCTGCCGCCCAATAAGGTGGCGAAGAACCAGCCTGAAGACCCCGACGGGTGGGAGCCCACCGCCGAGGAGCTCGACAACCTCGACACCTTTTTGTTTGCGCACGAGGAGAGCAACTGCTTCACGCGCACCTTCATGATGTTTCTGGGTTGCGGCAACCTGCGACCGCTGAAGATGCACATCGCTGTGAAGGGCAGCACGGGCGACGCGTACATGATTCAGCGGCCATTCAAGATCGGCGCCTGCTGCTGCAGTCCGCTCGAGATGAACCTTGACGCCATCGTAGACGGGAAAGCGCTGCGCATCGGCCGCGTGCGCGAAGACTTCTCGCCGTACTTTGGCAGGTGCATGTCCGCGTGCTGCCTCGCGACCACGTACACGGACATCGAGCGCGCGTTGCCAGACGGCACGTTCGAGAAGAAGTACTCGCTGCGCACGAACCTGAGCTGCTGCGGTCGCGTGAACAACTGCTGTGGCGCCTCGTGCTTCAAGAACGACGCCGTGTACGACATCCTGGACACCAAGGGCGAGATCGCGGCGCACTTGCAGATGACGTACGCGAAGGGAAAAGGTCTCAGTGCCTGCCTCCGCAGCGGCTTGGGCTTCAACAACTACATCCTCGAGTTCCCGCGTGACTCGACTGCGGAAGACCGCATGTTGCTGCTCACGGCGGTGTTCCAGGTCGAGTACCAGCTCTTCGAGAGGAATGGAAACGAGTAGAAGTGTCTGAGTAATGAGCCTTCGACCCAGGCTGACAAAAATGCAAGCATAAACAATGAATTCCATAAGAACATTCACTCACGAACAGCTCAGGTGCTGACGTCAAGACAGGGCCCTGAATGATAAACTTTATCAAATGAAATATCCATCATCTACTTGCATTTCTGTGTTCCTGTCTTGGCTCTAACGTCGCTTGGGTGCGGAGGTCGTTGTGCTGCTGTTGTGTCCACTTCGCTTCGTGGCCTGCATGAAGCGCCGGATGAGAAGGGTGTGACTCCTCTGGGGAGTGTACTTAGCCGTGCCCAGGGTTTTGCTATTGGTGTTGGCTGAGATCGTCGAGCTCGCTCCGCCAACGCTCTCTGCGTACCTGGGCGAATTCCGACTCACTCGACTCTCTTCATCGAACTCTTGGTGGGCCTTCCGTGTCTGCTCTTCATTGTAGCGGCGTCGCTCCTGTCGCTTCGCGCGCATGAGGTCCGTGCTGCTCACAGTCTCGTCTTGACCGTCTTCGATGATCTCCTCCTCCTCAAACTCTGCAATGTGGTGTCCCGAGTCCGATCCCCTTGAAATGGTCGGGCACCGAGGCGACGACACCTTCGCTGACACGCGAGGAGACATCGGGCGACAGGCTGGAGGTGATCGCGCTGGCGACGTTGGGGTCATGCCTGTCGAATACTTGAGCATTTCGACATCGGGACCGCGTTCCACTCCACTTTGCCCTGATGTGGCTCGTACTTTTCGCGGACTCGCCTGTCCAACGGCATCTCTGTCTCTTCGAGGCGACGACGAGAACGAATACCGGCTCTCGTAGCTCTCAGAAGGCACGGCGCGAAGTGAGGTGTTGAGACTCGAGGATGCTACGGATGGAGGTCGGGGTGACCGCGGAGTCGAAGGTCGACTCGCTGTCTTCACAACTGGAGATGCTGGGCGACTCGTCTCAGTTGGTGCTGATGTGTTGTCGTTGTTGTCCATGTTGATGGTGGAGAGCGAGGAGCCTGCGTCCTCCTCTAAATCGCTGAAGGTCTTCGTGTCGTAGTGTCCTCGTGTGTACCGCCTCGCCTCGTCAAACTTGGGCAGCATCAGCAGACCGTTCTTCGTTCGCTTGACATACTCGAGTCGGCTCTTCTGCTTCTGATTATGATAATTGTGGGAATGGGACCAATAGTCGCCGTCCCCCGTGTAGTCCGGAGGCAGGATGCGCATGCAAAACTCCTGTAGATCGATGTCGTTGCTGTTGTTCGTGTCGTACCTTCTGAAGAGACCAACACACTGCGCAGGCGTCAGTCGGAAGCCGAACGTCAGAAGTCTCTCACGAAACTCATCGATTGTCACGTGGTTGGTTTTCTTGAAGATCTTGTACGCCTGGCGGAAAATGTCGGAGCTCTTGGATGTCGCCTGCTGGATCTTGTCGCGAATCTTCTTTTCGATCTCGTCGAGACTCCAGCTCTCCATCTCGATCTCGGTCATGTACTGATCAGGCCGCTGCTTTGCCTCGAGCTTCTTCTGCTGCGCTGCAATTTTGCTCATCTCGTCTGCAGCAGCGACCCATTGTGAGCCCGTGTAGTCCGGAGGAAGGACCCCATGGATGAACTCGTCCAGGTCGATGTCTCCACTGCCGTTCGCGTCAAACCTGTTGAAAAGGATGTCGGACTGCGCGCGGTCTAGTGCCAAGCCGATCCTCTCCAACGCCGAGTGGAACTCGTCGGGCTTGATCCCGTTCACTTTCTTGAATATCTTGAACGCCTGGCGGAAGCAATCTGAGGACCGAGACGTGCGCTGCTCGATCTTGGCGCGCAGCATCTGCTCGATCTCGGCGATCGTCCAGGAGCTCTGTACAGACTGCACAGCCATCGAGTACAGCGTCTTTCGGGTCTCTTCAAGTCGCTGTCTGTCTTTCACGGACGTCCAGAACTTGGTCGGACAGTCGTCGAGCATTACGCCTTGGACAAACTCGTTCAGATCCAAGTCGCCACTTTTGTCAAAGTCAAAGAGCACGAACAGTTCGTGTACTTGCTTGCCCGTGAGTTTCAAGCCAAGCTTCCCCATCGCGATGTTAAATTCTTGCGGAGTGATTCCGTGCGATTTCTGGAAAATCTTGTACGCTTGGCGAAAACGATCCGATCCCTTCGAAGTGTGCTGCTCGAGCTTCTCACGCAGTCGGGAGAGTATCTGGTCTGTCGTCAGTGTTGATCCTGCCTCGACTTCAAAGCCTTCGACGCCATATCCAGCTCCGTGCCCCATGCTGTCGTTCTTTCTGCCTGTGGAGCTGATGATGTCGCGCTCTTCTTCTTGTTTGCTGAAGATCGCAGCCGTGAATTCTGAGAGCTCGATGGTGCCATTGCCATCCAAGTCGAAGCGATTGAAGAGCGCAAGACACTTGGCGGGCGACAGGTGGATCTGCAGCAATTCCAGGTGGTGGTGGAACTCTGCGAACGCGATCCCTTCCGATTTCGTGAAAATCCGGAACGCCTGGCGAAATCGGTCGATGCCCTTGGACGTCTTCTCCTCCAGCTTTTGAGAAATGCAGTTCTCGATCTCATCGAGCGACATGTGCTCGTAGATCAGCGCGATTCCGTCTGCATTCAGAGCTCGCGGGCTTCGAAGAGCCGTGACGATGTGATGCTTTGGGGCTCGATCTCCTCCTCCGCTGCTTGGGGTGCGCGGGCTGACAGGCTGATTGGCTCCACTGGTCTGCGGGTTCTTCTTTGGACTTGATGCTGGCGAACTCAATCGTAAAGACCGGCTCGCGGATACTGGACGTGTCGCTTTGAACTCCTGCAGAAGATCACTCGTTGGACGCTCTCGAGGGTTCGTGGTACTACTTGGTGAAAAAGGCTGCTGATCATTTGCTTCTGCCTCGACTGTAGTCAGATCGAACTTGAAATGACTTGAAGGCAGGAAAATCCGCCGAGCGAACGTCGTGTAGTTGATCTCACCCAGGTCTTCTTGGTCGATTCGCCCAAACAAGTCGAGACTTAGCGCAGGCGAGACATTGAGCCCGAACTTGGCGATCCGGTGCTGGAAGGCTTCAAGGGTGATTGTGTTCGTGGTTGTGAAGAAGCGAAACGCTTGCTGAAGGCAGTTCTCGTAGTGGTTCTTCGTCGCAATCGCTGAGTCGAACGTGCAAAACATGGCGTGGATGCTCTTGCGCAGCTCTTGCATGAGCATGTCCACGGATGTGATCCTCGACGACGCAGCAATCGAGTCGCTTTCTGGTCCTGACGACGTGCTGCTGCTGGCTTTCATGGTCGGTTTTGCTGGTAGCTTCTTGCGGAGCGGTCGCGTGCGGTTGAGTGTGTACATGGAGCCCCGGAGGGAGATCCCCCGGACGCTCCGCTTCTCCATGTCCATCAAACGGTAAACGAAGAGTCGAGGCAGGCGATGCTGGCTGGCTGGACTGCGTGGTTGTTGATTTGGGTGGAATTGCGTTCAGTATTCTTCGCGGCGCATTAAGTTTCCCCCCACCGAAGCATTGATCTATCTATACGACAAAGGCAAATGAGCCGTCCGAACGCGCGGGAGCAACCGTCCAGCTGGCTGCTTTCGTGAGCATATGCGTGGTTGCCTTGCTTATTTCCTGATGGCTTCCTCCATATTAGGCGGCATCAGACGGCAAGGGCGATTGGAGACAATTTTAGCCGGAGGACCAGATCCGGTGTGGATTTCATTCACGTTCGGCTGGTAAATTTAGCTGCGCAAGCAATGAATGGCCCTGCCTTGTCATGCCATGTCACTAAGATTCATCGCGCAGCAGTGAGCAGGATCTCGGACTGTTACGTTAACGTCAAAGCCCATAATCACAAGTCTATCAGGGTGGTTGTGAGTTGGTTGGTTACCTAGAAAGACGCATACGCGACGCGCACGATCTCTCGAATGTTGGATCGGGAATCTTGCTCTTCCCACACGACTTCAGCTCGAAAGATGCCCTCGGTCTGTACGAGGTCGAGGAAGTGCTGCACGCTGCCGCCCACGCCAAAGTAGTACTTCTTTGCGGCGACGAGGGCCATGGACGCTGGGTCTCGTCGCAAATGTCGCTTGATCATCTGGTTGGCACAAGCATCAGATGGTTACAACAATATATAATGAGCGTACCTTTCACAAGTAGAAGAGAGCATACCTCGTATAACTCAATGGTGACCGCCTCGGTGTAGATGGTCTCAGCTGTGAGGATGAGGTCGTACTGCGTCTGCTCCCAGCTCTGTCCCTCCACGTTCTGCAAATACTCGGACACGCTTGCCCATGCGCCCGCATAGAACGAAGCTCGTGCATACACATTCACGTCACCATGGACGTTCTTGTGTACGTTTGGGCACGTCGTGAGCTCTAGCACTTCCTTGTTGTAGTCCATGAACGCCACGTGCTCTGCGCCTACAGCATCACACACCACAACATAAGATCTTTCGTCATGCAGCCACATATACACATGAAGGTATTTTACACGCACCTCGTTGGAGCGCGTGGATGCCTGGGATCGCGTGGCCGCATCCGAGTTCCATCACTTTACGTGGCATCCGAAAAGGCGTTTGGCTGTCTCGCAGCAGCAGCTCGACGTACTTGACCAGATCCAGCGAGCACTCCCACAGCTTGAAGCCGCCTTCGTAGACGCCTGCCTGGATGTCGGACGTGGTTAAGATGGAGCGAATGGCGCCAATCTGGGCGAGGAACGCCTGGTCCGTCGTGTTGATGAGATCGAACTCGACTGGCGGCGCGCCGTTACCGATCGGGATCTGCACGCACGTGAACGCGTTGTCGCTGATGGCCGCCTGACGCCACACGAAGCGCTCGCCATGGCGCGTGTGCTGTGTCGGAGCGGGAGCCAGCACTGGCGCTGCTGGCGCAGATATCACTGGTGCTGCTGTCGTAGGATCCGCCGCACCGTCGCCCTCCACGGCGAAGTTGAACGAGAAGGACGCCATTGTCCTTTCAAATTGCTCGCTCGCGTCTTGCGAGCCAATCCCCTGCATGTTGATCTCTAATATAGTAGTTTTACCTTGGTCTGTGTATGACTGAATAATTGTTCAAAATAGTTTCAATATTTTATCAAAATTAGTTTTGTATATACTTACTATAGTATGCATTTCACCAATTTTGATTCAACGAGTGATGCGACAGTTTTTTCTCGAAGTTGCAGCAGTCGGTCAAAAAGGAAAGTTGCAGTCATGGCAGAGCACGAGGAGCTCGAGTACGAGAACGCGTCGCTCGACGGAGACAACGAAGAGGAGGACGTGGGCTCGGACGGTGGCAGTGGCGACGAGGAAGAGGATGGTGAGGAAGATGAGGAAGATGGGTCCCAGCAGCCGCGCTCGCGTCGCGAGACAGTGATGTTGGATGCGGACGACCTGCTGCACCCGTTGGAGGTCAAGGTGGAGCAGCTCGCACAGGAGATCACGACGGCCGACCCGCCGCTGCTGGACGACGAGCTGTCGACAAAGCTCAACATGTACGTGCTACTGCCCTCTGCCTCGTTTTCTTCTGCGTCTTGAGTTGCTGACGAAGAGTGCGTGTTAACGCTGTGTGGCTTCTAGAATCGCAGAGACGCTCGAAGATGTGGAGACGACGTTTCGCAAGGAGCGAACATCGCCCTACCGACGTGAAGGTGCGTGTGGCGCTTTAGCTGATGCATTCTAGTTGATCTGTGTGCCCGATCGGTGTTAATGATGCTCACTCTGAACTGCTCGCGAATCGTGCACAGGCCATCTGATTGGGAATCTCTTGCAGATCCTGGATCAAAACAACGATTTCTACCCGATGGTATGTGTCTCGTTTCGCTTCTCGTATGCTTCTGTAAGCCGAAGGCTGATGTAACGCTGTTGATTTAAACAGATCGAAGCAAAATTGAACGAGCTGACTGCTAATCGAGTCAAGGCGGCCATCTGCCGAGTGCTGCTGGCGACGGTGCCGGTTCACAGTCGGTTCATTATCCGTTTACTGTACGACGAAGAGATGCTGGACCAAATGTGCGAGTACGCGACCGACACCGACCCACCACTGCGATGCTATGCGACGGGACTGCTAGCTGTTGGTCTTCGCGACCGATCGATCGCTGACATTGTTGTCAACAAAGTGACACCGATCAAGTTGCTAAAGCGAGCACGCTTGTACGCAACCAAGCTGGACAAGGAGCGCCAACTCGCTCTGAAGTACATCCAGGAGCACGTTCGGAACAGTGGCGCGCGTCAAAAGCGGAACAGTGCTGCTGGCAACGGTCCAGGAAAGGCATCAACGGCGGCAATGACCAACTCGCAGAAGTCAGCTGGCGGTCTCAAGCGGAAGCACTCCGAAGGAAGCATAAGAGTTACAAGCTCGGTAGCTGAATGGAATGCGCTGGCAGCGGATGCTGGGACTTCTATTGAAGTGGAGCAAGATGAAGACCACGCTGCGAATCAAGGAAACCCGTTACCAATATCGAGTAACGGTGAAGACATCCTGGTGGAAGTCGACGCAGAGCGTGAGGATGGGGCGTCAGATCCAGCACGTCATGAAGAAGATTTGAAGCGTCTCGTGCTGCTTGAGTTGCTGCACACGTTGGATTGCATCGGCTCGATGGGGGAGTACATGGAACTCTTTGGACCGGCGCACAAAGAAGACATCATCGGAACGATCATCACGTTTCTTCACAGCAAGAACCCGATGGTTTTGTCGCACACGATGAAACTGACGTCGCATTTCCTCGCTCATAAGAAGTTCTCCTTCTCCTTCATTGAAGCTGGCGGCGTGGAGTTGATTTTCGAGACGACCAAGTTCCAACAAGCAGCTGGGCAAATCGGGCTGCTCGATCGAAGTTTGTCGATGTGTTTGCACGGTTTTGCGTCGTCTTCAACGGTGATCGAGAAGATTCTGACTTCGGACCCAGAGAGCCTGCTTTCGGTCGCATTTGGATTACTATCGAGTCCGAACGACCGCGCGCGGCAGAACGCCGTCGTCTTCTTTGGTCTAACTCTGCCGTTCAAGGCGATCCTCGACTACTTCGAAAAGCAGAATGGTCTCTACACGTTACTGAACATCATTCGGGCAGGAAATAATCCGAAGTCTGCAGCCCAGAGGCAATTGTCGCACGATGCATGCTTGTGCTTGCGTCAATATCTGAGAGTGCATCTGGCACTAGTGGTGCATCGCCTCCGACGAAAGCTCGCACAAGTGAATCACCCGTCAAACCGTGTGAACATGACGGCCGCGACGAGCACGACACCGACGGCAGCCGCTGCCGCGTCCCGACTTCCAGCGCGCGTGCCCAAGCTCTCGTGGTCCAAGCCCATCGACGTTGACGACAAAGCCCACGAGCAGAACCTGATCTTCTACGAAAAGTATCGTTTCAGTGTCACTGGTGCAAACGCAAACAGCTCTTGGTCAGCAGCGTCAGGTCCTGGCGGAACAATGTGGGCTCCAGCTGCGAAACTTGTTCATCTTCGTGGCATTCTCATCATGCTGGAGGTCGCAGCGATGATGTGCCATTTCATCCAGAATGGCAATTCGGATGAAAGCTCGTCGTCGACTCGAGTGTGGTCAGTGGAACGCGCGCAGTTCTGCTTGGAGTCCATGCGTGTGCTCACCCTTGTGGTTCCAGCGTTATCAAGCGAAGTGTGTTCAACAGAGGCTTCGCTGGACGATATGAACGTGCCGAAACGTCCAGGCATTACGCTTTTGCTCGATATCGCGACGAGCACGAACGGAAGAGACTCGGATCTTGTCAGAGATGCGCTTCGAGTGCTGTGCAACTGTGTTTCGCCACCACACAATGAAGACTGCTGGCAACACCCATACAAGGACATCCGACAATTCACCCTCACAGCTCGAAGCATGCGAACTCGGAAAGAGCAGAACGAGTCCAGCAATGCTGCAACCGGCAGTCTTTCGCTTGACGGTGCTGACGGGTCAACGGAAACTGCGTTGTGCTGTTGTCTCCGATCAAAGGACGACAAGGTGCTTCGACCCGTGCGCAAGCTCGCCCGAGAGAAGAACGCCATCAAAGTGTGCACGCAATTGCTGCGCTACAAGCGATCCGTCCAGAACGCTGATGCCATCCGACTTCTCGCCACGCGTGCTCTTCTCGGGCTGTCAAGGGACAAGCAGATCGCTCAAATTCTGGAGAAAATGCAGATTGGCCAGCTACTGTCTGACCTGATTCGCAACGAGCCGATTTTGGAAGAGAACGCTGATCTACACGTCCGATTCCGCGAATCTGCGCTCGATCTGATCTCGCAAGTCACGCACCGTGCGCCAAACGTTGTCATCAATGAGGCAACAGACCCCACCGTGCGCAAGATCGAGAAAGCGAGCATCGTCGCGCAGACGAAGATTTCGTACGACGACAATGAACTGCTGCGTCTCATCCACGACCACCTGGTGACGAAGGGACTGCATCAAGCTGCGTCTACACTTTCTGAAGAAGCGAAACTCGATGGTGAAGCAGCAGACAAGCCAAGCTCTTCATCGCCTCGAGCGGACTCACTGGCACAGCTCGGGAAGCATTCACCGAGAGCAGGGAAGAATCGAGCTGTCACCGACATTTCATCGTTTCCGTCGTCGTCAACGAAGGCAAGCGGTGGGCTGAGCTCGGATGAGCCGCGAAGACCATCGAAGATGCCACGCTTAATGTATTCTGGTCCCGTGGTAGATCCTGAAATCAAGAAACACGTCGAAGCTCTGACGGGGCCTGACCCGTCTTTTGCGCTGAATCTTAGAGCGACCAAGCTGCCTTCGAAGACTGGCGTGGGGCCCTTTACGACGCCAGGGCAACGTCGGAAACGAGTGAAGAGAGCACTTGCGAGCTCAAGTTTATTTGATCACAGAGGGGTGAAGCAGCTCGCTTCTTCGCGATGGCCAAGCGACGGTGTGCTACCGACGACGCCTCAGAAAGCCGCAAGTGGCTCGAAAGCTACCGGTTATGGCCTCTCGCTCCAGCTCGGAAACCAGCAGAAGAGAGAAAGCAAACTGGACGGAATCATCACGCATTACCTTCGCGAACAGCATCGGCAGTGCTCCAATCCTGTTGCGACCATACCGCCGTTCAAGCTTCTCGGTAACGACTCATTCCACCACTGCCCCGACCAGCCTGCTTCCTCTTCGTCCAATCTGAATATTTGCAATCGGCTCATCCATCGCACTCGCCTTGGATCTCGTTATGGAGTGCGTTCGTTCGCAAGTCCGTACGCAGATGCTGGAGTCAACCGCTACGTGTTTAGCCGCTATCGCCCGTATCGAGTACTGGGAGCACATGGCTCAGAGGATTGGGGCGGCGTGAGTATTACGCGATTCTTTGGGAAGGACCAGCGCGAAGTGCTCATGGGAAGTCACGATGGTGAGCTTCGACTAATGAACATCGACACGGACAGCGTTGTCGAGCAGTGGAACTGCCATTCCGAGTCAAGCGCGATTATTGGCTTGGAGACGAATGAAAACACGCACATGGGGAGCCAGAATCGTTTGATCTTGACGGGTTCAGCTGCGATGTCGGAGTACGGATCGACTGAGATCGCGTTGTGGGACGTCAACAATATGGGAACTGCCAGATGGCGCTTCGAGTCCGTGATCAGTCCGCAATTCAATCATTACGGTGATCGCATCGTGGCGCTGGACGGAAGAGTGCTTGTGCTTGAGGATGAGAGTAACAGCCGACGCAACTTGAAAGGCGCTGTGGTGATCGACATTGCAACTGGTGAGGTGATCTGTGAGCTCAGCGACAGCATGCGATCGAACGAGTACGGCTTGGAGACCAACTGCTGCTTCTCCCCATGCGATTCAACCATCCTTACTGACGGGATGCTGTGGGATTCGAGGCTCCCGACGCGCGCGCTGTACAAATTTGACAAACTGTCGAATGTGGGCTATGGCTTTTTCCATCCAGGCGGAAACGAAGTGATCGTGAACTCTGCGGTGTGGGACCTGCGCACGTACAAGTTGCTACGCATGGTTCCTGCGCTAGACAAGTGCAACATCAAGTTCAACAGCTACGGGAACATCCTGTACGCCTACTATCCGTATGCGGGAGTGAGTGCATGCTGCTGCTGCATGATGTTTCTGTGCTTTTGGCTTGTGACTAACAATTTTCGATGCGTTTGTGTTTGTTTCTGTGTACTTTCACAGGGAGATGATCTGGATCGCCGGCGCAGTAAGCTGAAGACCTGGTTCCGTGTTTTGGATGCTCGGGACTACAAAGATATCTCGACAATAGAGCTCGAACGACCGATCTTTGATTTGTCTATTGACACGAAGAGCTCGCTGCTCTCTGTTGTCGAGGGACGATATCTGGACTCCGATGACCAGGACGAGACAGTCTGCCGGCTATATGACATCGGGCGGAAGAAACCGAGTGAAGACGATTCTGATATCGAAGATGCCCATGACGACTCGGACACGCTGGACGACGACGAGTATGACGACGAGTCGGAGACAAGTGAGAGCGACGAGAGTGATGACAGCGACGATGGGGACGATACTGACGACGAGTTGGAATCAGAATACATGGATTCCGATGAGGAGTACGACGGAATGGACGAAAGTGATGCCAGCGGAGAAGCAAACGAGGGAGGCGACGACACTGAAGACGATCAGAGCGATGCTTCTGGACTGTCGAATCGAGAAATCCGCTTTCTGTTTGAACTTCCGGAGGAAGAGTACTACGACGTGCGCGGACAGTACTCAAGCGACGAAGAGGACGACGATGACGATGAAGAATGAGACAATACGAAGGAACCTCACTTCACGCTGCGACTCGAAGTGTGCGTTAGTCTACCGCTTAACCAATTCGATTCAACGACAAAGCACTCCAAGTCACCTGACATCACCGGTGTTTGTAAAGCGTTCTGCGATGGCAAGATGTAGTGAAAAGCAAGGCAAGAAGGATTATCTTCACTTGACAAGGTAACTAGCACGTTGCTTGCTTGACATTGTTGAGTTCTTGGCATGCTTCATTTCGTCCTTCTTTAGCTCTTCTCGTATTTGTTGCAGTGGCATACTAAACTAAACACTGACGAAGCTTTAACTCCAGATCGAAACGCCGCGAGAGAGTGACTGTTGGTTTGCCGACGTGCTTTTCCAGACCTGCAGATCCCAGGGACAAGAAGCACACACAGAGCGCAATGGCGAGCAACCCCGAGGTGGAATACGAGAGCGGCAAGCCCGTGTTACTCAAGCGAAAGGACTTCCTGGGCACGGAGGAAGCAGCCAAGAGCCACCCGAACCGCACGTACTACTACCGCAAGCCCACCGACCCGCAGCATGTGATCGACTCGTCAACGAGCCAGCTGGTCAAGGACCCGCGCGACGTGAAGGTGCTGCTGGCGCGAGGCGTGGCGTTCTTCAAGCAGGCCAAGTACGACCAAGCCATCCGGGACCTGAACGAAGTCGCTGCCCTCGACAGTGCCAACACCGCGGCGTACTACACACGCGGCTTGACGTACTCAAAGCTCAACCAGGTGGACCTCGCGATCCGCGACTTCTCGCAGGCACTTCACCTCAATCCCGAGCACGTGAACGCCGCGTACGCGCGCGCGTCCTGCTACAACTCGAAAGGAGACTTCGTGCGCGCCATCGAAGACTACAACCTCGCGCTTATCAAGGACAAGAAGATGAAGATCCACCAGAAGCAGCAACAGCAGCAGCTCAAACTCTCTCGGTCAACGAGCTTCTCCAAGCAGAAGCACTACACACAATACCAGCAGCAGAATGAAGACAACAACAACAGCCAGAGTCCGTTGTTTCCGCCTTCAGCCCCACCAGCGCACTGGGGACGGTCATCTGCAGCTGGGAGTGGCATGATGACTCGTTCTATGACGAGAGAGCCTGCTCAAACCAGCAGCAACAAGGCTGTCGCCTCCTCAGCTCCACCCACAGCGTTTACGGCGAGCAACAACACTTCTACAGCAAAGCCAGCGGCGGCGCCTGTGATCGCGATTCCCGTTCACGTGCTTCCAACTTTCTCCTCTTCCTCCTCATCTACTGTACCAACAGCCTCTCGCTCCCAGGAGCGAAGAAACACGATAGCCGTCATGGAGACGCCAGTAGTCGCGGCGTTGTCCGCCACGCTCGAGGCTGCCGAGCTGCACCATGCGCGAGGGTTCGCGCTCCGACAAGAGGGAAACTTCCAGGCAGCTGCAGAAGAGTACTCAAAGGCAATTCAGCTGAATCCGCGGCACTTCAAGGCGTTCTTCAATCGAGGCTTCGCCTACGACAAGATGCGGCTCTTTGACGCAGCGATCGCCGACTACTCTATGGCGCTGGACATGGATCCCACAAATGCCTTCGCGTTCTATAACCGAGGCATCTCGAGGGACCGCAGCGGCGATTACCACGGCGCGCTCTCGGACTTTACGAAAGCCATCGACCTGCTGCCGAACAACGCCGACTTCTACCACAACCGCGGCTTCTGCCACCGCAAGCAGGGCAACTTCGAGTGGGCGATCAATGACTACACGTGCGCGATCCAGTTCAACGCCGGGCACTTCAAGTCGCTCTACAACCGCGCCTACTCGTACGACAAGCTCGGCAAGTACGGCGAGGCGATCGAGGACTACACTGCGGCAATCCGCGTGGAGCCAGCGAATGCAAACGCGTACCACAACCGCGGCAGCACGTACGACAAGATGAAGCAGATCGACTTGGCGATCGCCGACTTCGACCACGCCATCGAGCTGCAGCCACATTCCGCGAGCAGCTACAACAGCCGCGGCCTGTGCTACGACCAGCAGGGACGCCATCTTGAGGCGCTTAAGGACTTTATGCGCGCGATCGCCATGGAGCCCAGCAACGCAGTCTTCTACCACAACCGTGGCTACTGCTACCGCAACATGGGTGAGTTCCCACTCGCCATCAGTGACTACAGCACGGCGCTGCAGCTCGAGCCGAGGAACGTCGCGGCGTACAACAACCGCGGCTACGCGTACCGCAAGACCAAGTGCTACCAGGAAGCCGTGCAAGACTACACGACGGCGCTGCAGATCGACCCGCGCAACACACGCACACTGAGCAACCGCGCGTACTCGTTCGCCAAGATGGAGAACTTTCGTGACGCGATCGCCGACTACACGCAGGTGGTCGAGCTGGACTCGCAGAACGCATACTCGTACCACAACCGCGCCATTCTGCTCGACAAGGTGGGCGAGAAGCAGCGCGCGAGCGTCGACTTTGCGCGCGCGAGGGCGATCGAGAGCCAGCAATTGGCGAATGGCGGAGATGGAAAGGGGACTTTTTAGAGAGAAGCACGAAGAAGAGCATGCGAGAGAGATCCCAGCAAACTGCAAAATGGTATTTGTCTTGTTTCTTGGCGGCGCTTGGCCAACTTGGTGCGGTATCTAGAACTTGAAGCCCGAGTGCAGCGCAACGACACCGTGTGTGTAATTGGTGTATGACGTGCGCTGGAAGCCCACGTCCTGCATCATCGACTGGAACTTTTCCTGCGGCGGGAACTGGCGGATGCTCTCGACTAGGTACTGCATTACAAAACACACAGGAGAGAGGCTGTTAGGACCGCACATAGCCATACGTGAATGCAATGTACACCAACGCACCTGGTACGAGTCGCGGTCGTTTGCCACCTTCTCGCCCAAGAGCGGGATCACATTGAACGAGTACTGTAGCACACAAGCCAATAACAATCATACCCTATTAGAACCAGCCACTCATCATCTCACATACTACTACAGAACACAGCAACACAACGTACCGCGTCGTAGACCGTGCGGATGAGCGGGTTCGGCACTTGGCTGAACTCGAGGCACATAAAGCGGCCGCCCGGCTTGAGTACGCGGTAGGCCTCGGCCAACGCCTTGTCCACGTGCGTGACGTTGCGGATGCCGAAGGCGATCGTGTACACGTCGAACGAGTTGGCCTCGAACTGCAGCTGCTCCGCGTCGCCCTGCACCCACTGGAACAGGTGGTTCTGCGCTGGCAGCAGCTTCGCCGCGCGCTCGCGGCCGACCTCAAGCATCGACGAGTTGATGTCGCAGATCGTGATGGACGAGCCCTCACCGTGCGCATTCTTGGGCGTCGACAGGCGCTGTGCGATACGGAACGCGATGTCGCCCGTGCCGCCGGCCACGTCCAGCACCTTGAGCGGACCCACGGGGTGCAACTGGTCGATGAACGAGTCCTTCCACACGCGGTGCATGCCGCCGCTCATAAAGTCGTTCATGATGTCGTAGCTGTATGCACGTATACACAGCAAGTGTTAGCAATGAACAAACGTATGCAGTGGAGCACCGAGCAAAGATACACAGCGCAACAACACGTACCGTTCCGCGACCTTGTGGAAAACCGAGGCGACCATGGGCTTCTTCTCCTCCTCGCGCACCTGCTGGAAGCCAAAGTGCGTGGTGCCATCGCCATCTGCGGGAGGCACAGTGGACGAGGAGAAGTTGCGCTGCGCGAGGGCGGCGCTCTCTGTCGGGGCGGCGCTGCGCAGCAGAACGCGGCGCAGAAGCGATTGATGGCGGGCGATCATTTTCATCCCCAGAAATGCAATCCTCGCTCTTGAGTGCATGCGAGATCAAGTTTAACAACACATCATGTTGTTCTTAACTGAATTTCACAAAACAGTTTGTAAATAATTGCATCGCAAACTAACGCCATGTCGTTCTTAACTTAATTTCACAGAAGCTAACTTTGTTCTCCACTTCATATCGCAAAACAGTTCATCTTCCTAACTTTGTTTACAAATCAGGTTGTAAAAATCACATCACTTAACAACTCATCACTGGTTCCTAACTTCATTTCACTAAAATGTTTGTAAATGATTCAGATGTCGGGTGCGTGATCTGAAAACCTCACGAGACATCAAAGCTCTTGAGGGAATTCGGTGACTGCTGGAAACTGACTGACATTGAGGTGATCATGAAGGCCGATAGATGTGATCAAGTCGACGAAAGACAAGCACGAGGTGCTTTGCGACTTGATGTGGTAAGTTCACGGAGATTTCCGGTGCCTTCTACATCACCAATGCTCTTCCAATGGACGCACAGCGCCACGAGCCGATCGGAGTGCGCGAATGCAGATTCCATTCGCAAATTCACCCAGCAAGAGCTACGCAAGCCACCTTCAGTCGAGACCCAACGACAAACATGAAAGCTTTCGGTTTTGTTATCACCGCCGCCATCACGCTCGCTGTCGTGCTTGCTGCTGATCCGAACACGGCGGCGCCAGTCAACGCTGCTACGCCTCCGACCACAGCAGCTCCTGGTGCGAACAACGCGCCGCCACAGAATGCGGCAGCGGCGGGCGCCCCGGGAATGCAAGCTCCGAGCGCGCAAGACCCAAACCATGCTGGTCAGCCACAAACGCAAGCCCCGAACGGCCAAGGGCAACCGAACAACAACCCACAGAACGTCAACACGAACGGGCAGCCAGCAAACAACAACAATAATCCGCAGAACAACAACGCAAACGGCCAAGCGCAACCAGCAAACAACAACCCGCAGAACAACAATCCACAGAACAACAATACGCCGACGCCGACGCCCAACCCGAACAACATCGAGCCGGCGCCAGTGAACCCGGTTGGTGGCAACACGTTCGCGGTGCCAAGTGACTCGGGATCGCAGTCCGCGGACGCTGGGGATGGCAGTGAGTCCAAGTCGTCGATGAAGAACTCATCAGACTCGGGCAGCGGCACCGTGTCAGGGCCAAAGAAGACGACGAAGAAGTCGGCCGCGCCGCGCCTTGCGGCCGTCGCGGGACTGGTGAGCGCTGCGGTTGTTGCGGTGGCTACCGTCGTGTTCATGTAACGAGAAACATCCGCACATCAACGCTCCATGCCTTGTGTGCGTGCGGTAGGTACTTGCATACGCATTTGTGCATTGTTTTTTCTTTCTTGTTTATGATGAATACGAATTGCGACAGCTGCCTCTTGCGTTGCGTCTGCCTGTCCATTTGGGCGACAGTATTCGGTGCTACGCTGTCACACAAAAGGCAGTACAGTCAACCTATTCCAATGCTATTTGCGTCTACATACACTTATTTTGTGTCTTGGATCTCTATGGACTGTCTGTCTGTCAGTCAGTCTTGCTCTTGATGTACGGAGTCCAGCTCTTTGCTTCAACATGATACGCACGCACATCGTCCCTTTTATGCACCAGCTCAGCCATCTCGACCGCAGTCGAGCAACAATGCAACGTTTCGAGCGAGACACATTTGCACAACACTTGCGCTTGTCAACAACTTGCGCTGCTGCTACAGTGCTTGCTGATGCAGCTACGTGCTTGTGGACGGACGCATTTGAAGCCAGCGGCGAAGCAGAGAGTGCACGCACTGGCTGGCTGGCTCATGAACGCCGCTGGAGAACCCGTAGCCACGTGAGCTCTCCGCCCAACACGAGAGTCCCCAAGCCCAAGCCACTTTCTCATTCCAACATTCGCCTGCGACTACACAAGCCACTTCCCACCACCAACCACAAACCATGAAGATCTTCTCCATCCTGCTCGCTGCCATCGCCGTCGCCACTGTCGCCGCTGCCGACCAGGCCGCCTCCACCGCCGGCTCGGGCGTCGTCACTGCCGCTGCTGACGGATCTGCGGATGACTCGGCCGTCTCGGCGGGATCTTCCATCACCGCGACCAAGGACGACGAGTCGACGAAGAGCTCCGGCTCGAGCACCAGCGACAGCACCGCCACGACCAAGCCCAAGAGCGTGCCGTCGCCAACGCCATCGACGACGTCGGGCGCCGCTACGGTCGCCGCCGCCACCGTCAGCGTCACCGTCACGGCCGCTGCTGCCACGTACTTCTTGTAAGCAGCCGCCGCCTATGATGCCGAAGTCTCCGGTTGTCTTCTCTGTGCAGCATCCAGCGACGAGTTCCAGTTGACCGCGAGCGCAGCAGCCCGATCAGTGCATGAGTGAGCAAAGTGGCAGCAACAACTTGACAAACCTCACATCGTACAGTACACACAGACATAAGAGCACTAAAATACAGACACACACATCGATGTAAACGCGCGACGTAGTTGACTCCGATGAACACCGGCGGTGCAGTATCGAAAGCATCGTGAGGGGCTGACTTCATGATGGCAGCGACCCTTATGAATCACCTACTCACACGCAAGCAAATCTCCGCACGCACACACACGCGCACGCCACTTGCTGGTAGAGCAAAGTTGCCCCCCCCGCTTTTGCTTCAACACGCTCGATCGGCAGAACCCAACGTGTTGCGAGAAATCTGGTGGTGGATCCAAGCAGCCATATGGTTTCCACTTGAGGGGGTCCGCTGAAGCAAAAGTGTTTGCGCCATTTCGCCATTTCTGAGGCGATTGCCAATGTGCCACCCCTTCCGCTTGCCCCGCCTTCTCCCTCAACTTGCAACGTGCACCATGACGCTTTTTTTCACCGCACCATTGCATTCCACATTTGGCTCAGACGCAGACAAGCACGCACGCAACATGCTGTCATCGCTCCACCGCGCCGCCGGCCGCCAGGGCCTTGCGCTCTCGCCCATGGGCGCGCGCTTCAAGACATCGCTCATGTCGGATGTGCACGGCACCACGCACGGCAAGAAGCACTGGAAGAACAAGCCGCTCTTCCGCCGCGAGGGCGACAAGAAGTTCCGCAACGGACAGGAGGCTGCCGACATGCTGTATGTGGCTCTGTTTGTGTGGTCACTCACTGCGAATGGGAATGAAAGTGCGCATTGCTGACCACGTTCGAACTTTATTCGCCATGTACGTTTACAGGACGGAGGAAGCTACGCGTCGCGACCCGTACCAGGTAAACCTGCACTTGTTTGCTTGTTTCAATCGGGCTGTCGAGCTAACACGAGTGATCTTGGCTTTCTTTTCTTGTTTAATCATTTACCGTCGCTCACAAACAGTTGGAGTAAGTCATCGATACATGAAGCCTTGCACGCTGATGTCTTCATGGTCAACTCACACTGTTTCGTCCTTGTCAGGTTTCTGCAAGCGGTGACCAGCTTCGTCAACTCGGTGGTTCCTGTCTTTGACCGCTACCCGAAGTACGCCTGGGTGATGAAGACCTTGATGGAACCGGAGCGTGTCATCCAGGTAACAACTACTCTAAACTCTTCCTCTGTTGTGTTTGCACTCGTACTTCGTGAGACTCACGTGGTGCTTGTCATCTCAACGATGCACAGTTCCGCGTGCCATGGATCGACGACACTGGTAACAGTCGCGTGAACCGCGGTTTCCGCGTGCAGTTCTCCAGTGCCCTCGGTCCGTACATGGGCGGCGTCCGCTTCCACCCGGACACCAACCACGGCACCGCCAAGTTCCTTGCGTTCGAGACGGTGTTTCGCAACGCGCTCGCTGGACCGTTCGGTAGCGCTCATGGTGGCTCGGACTTCAACCCGTTTGACAAGAGCGAGGCTGAAGTGATGCGATTCTGCCAGAGTTACATGACGGAACTGGCAAACTATATCGGGCCGCACACGGACATCCCAACGGCTGGTGTTGGTGTTGGACCGAAGGAGATTGGCTACATGTTCGGCCAGTACAAGCGTCTCCGCCAGCTTCACCCTGCTGGCACCGAAGGTATCCTCAGCGGCGGTCAGTACTACTACCCGCAGGTGACGGGCTACGGCATCGTGCACTTTGCGAACCGCATTCTTGAGTCGCGCGGCGAATTGCTCAAGGGCAAGCGCTGTCTGATCTCTGGCAGTGGCACCGTCGCGCTCAGTGTGGCTGAGAAGCTGCTGGATCTCGGTGCGATTCCCATTGGAATGAGCGACTATTACGGCTACGTGGTAGAGCCGGAAGGGTTCACGAAGAAGAACGTGAAGGAGCTCACGCGCATCAAGTCCGAGCGCAGTGCCCGCATTGGTGCGTACATCATGTCGTCCACGACTGCTGTGTACCACCCTGCCGAAGAAGGAAACATTTGGGAAACTGCGTGCGACTATGCGTTCCCTTGCGCAATTCAGAACGACCTCAACGGTGGCGATGTGAAGAAGCTCATCAAGAACGGGTGCAAGGGCATCTTCGAAGGCGCCAACCTTCCGTGCAACGATGATGTAAGTGAACGAATACTTGGACTTTGGTGGCTGGTGCTGCGGTCTCACTGGAATTACTGTTTCTGTCGTTGTTTTCGAATTCTTTCAGGCGATTGAGCTCATCAAGCAGAACAACCTCGCGTTCGGACCGAACAAGGCGTCCAACAGCGGATCGGTAAGCTTGCTGGCATTGCTTTGCTCGCATCGCTGTGAGTTGCCTATGTACTTATCCAAATTGTTTGTGCAGTTTGCGCTGGCGACCAAGGGTCTTGGCACGACTGAGCTTTCGGAAGAGCAGCTGGACTCCATTGTGAAGGGTAAGCATTGTGTAATGTGCGTATCCCTACCTCTTGAACGTTGCAGTATCTGACGCGTTTCTCTTCTTTTTCTGATGCCAGAATACATGTACGACCTTCACGACCGCATCGCGGTCACCGCTGAAGACTTCAACGCTCCGGGCGACTTGCACATCGGCGCCAACATCGCCGGCTTCTTGAGTGTCGCGCAAGCGATGTTCCGCCAGGGCGTGGTGTAAGTCAGAGCGAAACTTGGTGTCTGCAGGATCCACTCCACACATGCTCAAAGTGTGTCGGAATGAAAGGTGCATTGCACAGTATCTTTGTGTGCTCTGCCATGAGGTTGATTGTTTCGTTGCGATTGACATCTAATGAACTAAAAAGAAAATGGAAAACGTCAGTGAAAATTGTGCAACATACGGGGCAAAAAATCTGCTAAAGTAAACCGACACACAAACCTGTACACCTAGTCGATTTTTCACGACGACACTTTGTGAACATGTCGCCGCCCACCAATGATATCGCCCGCTGTAGCCCGATACAACCCCCATGCTTTTCTATGCATGGATATGC
>JAADXK010000518.1:0-21169 GCA_023337805.1 Globisporangium barbulae
GTCCTCCAACGGTCAGTCCTCTTTTTTAGTAAGTTTGTCAAACCTGTATGTTTCTATACCTGTATGTCAAGAATTTCTTTCAAAACTCTATAAATAAAACAGCCATTTTAGGTGTCGAATTTTGGGGTTGTCACTGTATGGACAAAAACTGTGAGATCTGGACAATACATAATTTTGCTTGTCCTGTCTCTTACCCGAATCCAGGACGGCAGCACCCGCCAAAAATGATTGCGTTTTGGTGTCATTTTCGTGTATCAATTTGAGAGTATTGTTTGTAGTCATTTTTGTATGGGGTTACGCGACTGCCAAATGTTCATGAAATTGAGTTACTGCTGTCAACTCCTGCAGGTCAGGTCACGCAGGACGAACACAAATAACAGAAGGCAGGACGAGATCATATTGCGAGGAACGAAGTGCCGTGGCGCTCTCGTCACCTGCACGATCGCCTCTAATGGCTTACCCTGATACAGACAGACGCATGAACAACGAGAGCGCACTCGCGTCGCACGCACCGGCCCTGGACAGCCTGCAGCTTCTGCCGCACTCATTGCCCAACGCGCGCTCTGCCAGCAAGTCTCCTCCTCCTCCTACATCGTCATCGCACTCGCCTCTCTCGCCCACCCATGGAGACGCCCACCGCCTCTTCCGCCGCCGTGCTCGGCGCGTCCGTCACGAGCATCAGCGAGTTGCTCAACCTTCCCGGATCGGCCGACCTGCTCGATGATGTGGACTTTGAGAGCACAATGATGATGTTCGATCACCCTGAGTCCGCCGGCACGCCCCACGGGTCCTCATCACGCAGATTCTCAGTTGAGCCACTGGACTTTAGCCTCACGAACCTTGTGGACCTCTTCGCGCACAACGACGCGGACGCAAATACCACCAGCAGCAACGTCAAGGATGAGCCACTGACGCTACCGGCAAACTACCTGTCCCCTGGCCTGAAGCTCCGGATCAACGGGCGGATGTCGTTCACTAATGGGCAGAATGCAAGTGCCGGAGGGCCAACCATCAAGCAAGAACCAGGGACCGCGGGTGTGCCAGAACTGTCGCCCGTCATGGACTCGTTCCTGCGCGAGTCGTGGGAAGATATCGTGGACGGCGCCGCCAGGTCCGCGCGGTCCTCCTGGAAGATGATGCAGAACCCGCCAACCATCGCCGTCCCACTCATAAACGCGTCTGCGCGAGTCGCGCCCATGCCGCACAGCTTCATTCTCCCCAGTCCGACGGCGGTGATGGGTCTGCCGCCGCCGCCAGAGCTCAAGGCGGCCCGCAGCGCCTCAAAGAAGAAGCAAACAGCAGCGTCAATCATTGTTTCCACGGCTTCAGCGGGTCAACCTGCTGCTGCGCCAAAGCAGCCGTCATCCAAGTCTTCTCGGCGAGCCAAGCAATGCATAGCCGAGGGCTGCGACCGACGCGCACAGTCCAACAACCGGTGCAAGACTCACGGCGGCGGCGCGCGCTGCCAAATGCAGGGCTGCGACAAGAGCTCTCAGGGTGGCGGCCTGTGTCGCGCGCATGGCGGAGGCAAGAAGTGCCGCGTGCCAGGGTGCACCAAAGGCACCCAGCGGCTCGGCCTCTGCTACCTACACGGCGGGATTCGACGCTGCATTACCGAGGGCTGCAAGAAGAAGGACCGCGGCAACGGCTACTGCATCTCGCACGGCGGCGGCCGGCGCTGCGAGATCACTAGCTGCGATCGCTCGGTGCGGAAGGGCAACCGCTGCCAGACCCACCAGGTCGGTGGTGATGAGAGTCCGTTCCAGATCACGCGAGGCCAAGGGCTGGCGTTTTCCTAAGGTCTCGGTCGTGTTGTATATAAACAAAATTATCTAGAGATGCCACGCTGCACCATGCATTTCTATCTAGCGGCGAGCTTAGCGAACGCGTGAAGTATGAAGAGTTTCAAATTGATGATATGAAAACATGAATGCAAATTGACATTCTGTCGCGTTTACAAAAGGGTGATCGTGTCCAATATCTAGAGGCTGTGCATGCGATTAAGTCGCTTAGTCTACGCAAAGATGGCGGCGAATGCAGTGGCGGTAACGACCGAGGCCACAGCGAACGAGCCGATGGTCGCAGCGCCGGACTTCGTAGGTGCGGGAGTGGTCGCAGCAGGGGAAGTCGTGGTGGCTGAGCTTGGTGCAGTCGTGGTCGTCGTGTTGGTCGTAGAAGACGAAGTCGAGTTGGAGGTTCCCGTAGTGACGGCTGAGGTTGCGCCACACGTGACGCTGGCCCAGAGCGAGGCGTCCGAGGTGCTCGTGGCGTCGCCCGGGTGGGACACGCCGGTGGTCCACTCCACCTTCTCGTTGGACCCCACGACCCACTTGCAGCACGGGTCGCCGAGTTCCTGACCGTTGGTCTGGCCGTCTCCGTCCGAGTCGGCCTTGCAGAGCTCCGTGGTCCACGCGTGCCCTGCGCCCTGGAAGGCCTTCCCGAAGGCGTTGCGAGCGCCGCCGCCTGAGGGGTCCACGTGACCGAGCGCTTCGACGCCCTTGACGTTGGAGCCGTTCGGGATCTTGGCTGGATACGTTGGCATGGCAGTGACCTGAGCGACGGCGAGCATACCGGCGATCGTAAGTGCAGTGGCGAGCTGTCCTGGCATCTTGATCATGTGGTGAGGGGGTCAACTGAAGGTGAGGGGGGTGGGCGGTGGTGGCTGAATTGAGAAGTGAGCTCTTCAGAGCGCGAGCGCGGCTCCTGGTTCTCGAACAAAGGCAAAGGGGACGTCCACAGTCAAACAGAAGATCCAGTTCCAGGTTAATTGAGTCGCTTTTGCATTGCAGTATTGTCCGCGTGGCTGTAATCACTGACGCTTCAAACTCACTTCCGATCTGATAATGGTGATTACAGTTACGAGGTGATGGGCTCCGGTTGCGCATGTTCATATGCGCCTGGCTCTGCGTCGAAAATCCACTCGGGACCACCAGAACGCATCAAGCTCAAGTCGCCGTCGGACGACGGTCGGTTGCTGCTTTGGTGATAACCAGTTCTCTACTGAAAGCGGTGAGGAGACCCTCAGTCTCTTTCCCAGAGCAAAAAGCTTCCATCACTTTCAGTGAGACAGCTTCCCCATCATTCGTGATACAGTGGCACCCCACATGCTGTACGCCCACTAAGGATTCAGGTAGGACGACGCTGGTCTGCTTCGTCAGCGCCTATATGTTTGACTGAGATTATCCCAATCAGCATCATATTGATCCTGTAAACGAGCGGCACAGCAGGATCGTTCGGTTTTGTCTGAACTGATTCGTCGTCATTACGAACCACAGTGGAGAGTCCAACACTTTTGTGATCTCCTGCAGGATTTGCGTTTTCGTAAGCGCATTTGGTTACATACCAACATGTGATTTGCCTACGTGGTGGAGCCGTCACCTCGCTCATTGTTCTGACAAAGCACCATTGCCAGCTTCAAGCTCTTCGAGTGTTCTATGTGCACGAATGCAAAGTCAAACGAATGAATAGAATGAGCAGCACTTCTACGGCATCCAAGGCTCCTGTGGTGCCAGTACTCGAAATCCGAAGTGAATGGGCACCATAGCTACTTTACACATGCATCTCGTCTTCTCTGAATCCACGATAGTCATAAGCAAAATGAGCGTGCAGAGGCACTTTTCCAAAGCTTTGATCACCACTTTCTAAGACGCATCTGTAACTCACAGCTCCGTGCAATGCAATATTCCAATAGATACCCCCCCCCCCGCTATTATTAGTCCATTCACTGTGCCGCGATGGAAGCGCTGAAGGCGTTCGTGCAGAGTAATGAGCCTCGGTCGGCAAGTCTTGGACATGGTCCCAGACTTCCTCATGCCAGGACAGAACGGAGCGTAGCAGAAGACTCGGCTGTTTCACTCGACGAGTACGATGGCATGGAGGAGTGGCTCTCCTCCCCTTTCCCGTCCGCTGACGCTGCGACCACCGCCTGTGCTGGCGATGCCAAAGCTGAGCAACAGCACGACACTCTGAAGTTGACGTCACTCGACACCAGAGATAGCTCTAGCAGACGACAGGACGATGAAGACCATGGGCTCGACGATGCGATAGATGGAATGGACATCGACGTAGATGAGAACGAGATCGACCTCGACCCCAGTGGACTCAGTTTATCCTACGACGAGCAACAGCTGGTCATCTTGTATGGCAATGAGAATGGACCCATCGAGGCAAGTTGCAACTGGACTGACGTCCAACCACCAGTAGAAGCAGTGCAAGACGAGGAGGAGACTGTCAATGCTGTTCAGCCCAAAGTGTTCAAGCGGCGGCAGCGTGGTGACTTGGAAACTCTGAGTGGCTGCGGCCGCTGCAAAAGCAACTTGAACGGGAAGCTCCTCGTCCGCTGTGCCACGTGCTCCTTTCGCCGGCACTTGTACTGCTTTTCGCCTCCGCTGAAGCAACATCCGGCCTTCCAGCAGCTGCAGCACGTCACGCCCCAGGGCAAGAAAGTCAAGGTTCGGCCGTCCACTGACGCGATCGCACGGTGGAAATGCGACGACTGCCGGCAGAAGCTCGGCACGAACCAGGTGCCGGAAGAAAAGTGGGTGCCCCAGCGGAACTATGCCATGACCGCCAGCTCTAATAAACCACTTCGAGTGAAAGATGCGAAAGTGAGCCATAGTGACCACCAGGCTACCAAAGCGAGTTGCCAGTCTTCCCCGAAGCGCCAGATACCAACAGCAGACCGACTGAACGAAAGAACTGGCAGCGCAGACGTCGTCCTCAATCCTGTGCAAGCCAAGTGGCTGCGCAACGGCCGGAGCGAATTCGACTGGTACGCGTTCCGCGCAGACAAGGTCGAGAAGCTTCGTTCCCAAAGCGATGCGAGCAAGCCAGATGAGCTCGTCTACTACTCCAAGCCGTTTGTGAACCTGAAGAGAATCGCCTTGAGGTGGGTAGAGCGCGTCGCATGGCAGAAGAGCTTTCGACGGCAACAGGAGCTCGTGGTGGCGAAGACGCAGCTGCCGCCAAAGCGAAATGTGATGCTCACACTCACCGAGAAGGAGCTGAAGCTCATCGAAGCATCGCTACTGCGGCGCCAGAGGGACGCAGAAGAAGAAATGACGCTCTTTGACGATGCGCAGACGTACCAGTTCGACATTTCTGTGAGCAGGATTCGGTTTCTCAGACAGCCTCGACCAAGTATTGCGGTTCCTACACTCTTCGATGAAGAAGAGAACTTCGATGAGATCGCATTAACGCTACACGAGATGACCGAGATTGTCGCGCTAAGTGTCGAAGATGTTGATGCGAGCCTGCCAGACGAGAGCTCTGCAGATTCCGCTCTAGTGACAAGTCCAGCAAAGCTGAAGTGGGCGGCAATGCTGATTCATAGCGCGTTCGTCCGATGGAGCTACGAGGCAAGACAGCGCCTGAAGATCAATCTGCAGCTTGAGCTGGCAAACAAAGAGCGTATGCTGCGGCAGAACGCAGCTGCTAGATCCATCGGCCTCCTGAGATCCTCTGTGCGATGCATCATCTTGCTCATGCGAAACCTCCGCAATGCGCAGATCAAGAAGCAGCTGCTGCTCACGCTTCAGGAAGTGTCAGAGGACTCGAAAGTCACGGTTTCTGTTGCTGATGAGGCTGAACGAATTACGGAACTGGCTGAGAAGCGCATCCAGCGCTTTTTCCTCCGCCGCGTGCACCGATACATTCGTCTGAAGAAAATGGTGATGAGTCGGCGGATTCTTCGCTGGTGGAAGCACAGACTTCTTCGGTGGCAGTGGCGCAACATTGCTAGTACCACACGGGACCGGCATCGCGAGAGAGCGAGTCGCGTGGTTCAGGGAGTTTACAGACGCTTCCGCGTAAAGAAGACGTTCCGAGAGCTTTTGGAAAAGCACGCGCTGCGAAAGTTGAAGATATTCCTGCGGTCCTGGCTCATGGCGCGCGTGGTTAAGAAGGAGAAAGTGCGAGTGGAGATCTTCACTCTCACAACTGCAATAGGAGTCGCCGGCGAAGAATTGACCTCTCGACCCGACGCCACTGTTGATCAGATCCTCTTTGCGCTCGGGATGGGACTGTACGCATCTGGAGACTTCTGGAATGCCGCTAGCATACTGGAGCGAACATGGAAACTGAACCAGGCAGTAGTGAGCCTTGAAGGTCGTCTCGCGCTCGCGTACTCCCATCACATGACGTGGTACTCGTCCTATGACGCGTTCAACCTCACGCGAGCCTACGAGACGTACTGCGCGGCGCTCAACGAATTATTTCAGCAGCGCACAGTCACACGGGACGCACTGTCTGAGATCGATCCGTTCATTCTGCAGGACACTGCGGTCGTGATGATGCACATGGAAAACTTCAATGGCTCGCTGCGGATGCTGGCGCGTCTCATCGAGTTCTTCGCGCAGCACGAGGCGTTTGATCTCTGGTTGCTGCTCGCAGCTGTACAGCTCCAGCAGCGAGGTGAGTGGGCGCAGAGCGTCGAGTACCTGACGTATCTCCAGGACATGCCGCCCAGGCCGTACTTGGAGCGCGACATTCTCTGTCTCTGTGCTATTGGTCTGGAGCGTCAGAAAAAAGACGCAATGAGTCGCACTGAAGGAAAGGAAGCGTGGAATACGGCCATTCGGCAGTGGAGTCTCGCTCAGAAGGCAATGCATGCGTTCGAAGAAAAGAAAGAGACCACGTGGAGTCAGTCACAGCGCGGCATGGAACGCTCACGAGCAGCTCAAAGCACGCTTCGCAAGTGGGAAATGCTTAATGAATTTGCCCAACGTGCAGTGACTCAGGGTCACTACCTGCTCGCGTGCAGACTCATGCTCTACATGCTGGAGTTGTATTCTGCTGAAAACGATGAAGCTTCTTCCGATGCGGAACAAAGCCAGCGCGCAAGCGTCTGGTGGAATCTCGCAGACGTCTTCCGCCACCTTGGGCACTTCGATTTGTACGTCAACGCGATGACACGAAGCCACCTGTGCGTCGAGACTTCTGATCCTCCTAGTGCTGAAATTGTCAGTGAACGGGTTGCGCAGTGGACGCGTGAGACAGAGACGCAGTCGCACAGCTTTCAGAGCGATGTGGACAAACTCTCGACACTCGACGTCGTGCGGAAAGTGCACGCACAGTACTCGCAGATCTAGATTGATTTTGAATATACAAGGTAGTTTTATCATATGTTATGCATACCACTGAGAGTAACCTTGAAATATGCATTCTACAGCCTCTCTCTCCGCGGACCAACACTGGCGTCAATGCCGTCCGACTGCTGCAGCTGCGCCGTGATCTCAGCAAGCGACAGCTTCTCGTCGTCTTCCGAGTCAGAGTTCGAACTCGAAGAGAAATCGTATTCTGTACTCGCTGCCAGTTGTTGCATGAGGCTGCGGCGACGTGGAGACCGCCTCCGGTCCGTTTCATCACCAAACGTTCCAGCTGCACTCTCATCAGGCGCCTGCGGGATCACGAAGCTGCCGCGCCGGTGCTGTTTGCGCTCAAAGCCGCGCAGTTTCATCTCCTGCAGCGCCAAAATGGCGTCCTGCTGGCGTGTCTTCTGCAGCAGCAGGCGCGCGTTGGCCTCTGCCTGCTTCTGATGCAGCGGGTTCGCCGTCATGTGCGCCACCATCTCCAGTCCCTCGTCGTCGTCCACGCTCTCAAAGTCGTTCACTGTGTCATTCCCACGGCGCTTTTGTGCCTTCGCCTTGAGCGGCGAGTGCTGGCTGAACACCTTCTGTATCTTGTTGATCTTGGTGAAGTAGTCGGGGCGCAGCGCCACCATCAGTTCCGTCACGAGCACTACGAGGAAGTACACGGCGCTCGCAAAGATGAGCAGCATCGTCCACACGGATAGCAGCTCTGCAGAGATGTTGTTGAAGCCATCGATGGAGTTGCCCAGCTGGCCGCTTTCGAACATGACACCGTTCAGGAGCACGAGGCAGGCGCTGAACAGAAGCGTGGACTCGACTGTGTTGTGATCCCAGAGGTACTCGACCACATTCATGTTTTGCTGTTGCGACTGGAGCTGGGGTTGTCGAGGACGAGAGGGTATGATTGAGACTTCGTTCCGTCGTCGAGCGCTTCCGCCACCAGGAGCCCGTACCGCACCACCACCACTCACAGGGTCGCTTCGACCGCTGCCAGGAGTCCACGCAGCAAGCGGGGCGTTCGAATGTCCTTCGCCCACGATTCGCAAGTGCGCTGGCTGAACATACTTCTCGCCCCTGGCTTTCGCGAGTCGCGTCTCGTGGGCGACGTACTTGGCGTACTCGTCCACGACGTGTTGCATCTCAAAGGCACTCATGTACGGCCGGTTGCGCACCTGGAAGGCGTAATTAACGAAGAGCACCATCATCACGGACGCCAGCTGGAACGTCGGGTACTGACGGAAGAGCAGGCCCACAACCGCGAGCAGAAACTTGCGCAGGATGATGACCACCATCCAGTACCAGAACTTAGGCTTGAACTGGTAGTAGATCTTGGAGAACTTCTTGCGGAACTCCCAGCAGTTAGGGTTCGTGCGGCGGTTTGTCCCGCGGTGCATGGCGCGTAGCAGCTGGTCCTCCATCACGAGCGCGCGGTTGCGCGAGAGCGTGAAGAAGACAAAGAACGGGTAGCCAATGGAGTACACAATGAACGAGAGCACGGCAAACGGGAAGAGCTTGAGGTGGATGCCGCCCTTCTCGAAGCAGCGCGCGTAAATGGATACCATGTATTTGTGGCCGTCCGATGGGATCGACTCGACGCAGTTGAACACCTCCAGCGACGTCCGCGTGAGATACAAAAACAAATAGTACATCATCACGAGCGTTGAGCCGAAGAGCTGCGGCTTGTGCGACGTTAACCGTGTTGTGCGCCGAAGTACCACGCGCTTGTAGAGGTACCTCACGACAAAGAGCGTTAGCGAGACGGTCGTGAGGATCAGCGGAAAGATCTCGATCATCACCCATTTGTTGAGATACGACACCTGGAGGTTGAAGCATTCCGGCGCAATGAGCTCGAGATTCAAATTGAACGCCGACATGGTCGAGAAGACCGAGAGAATATTCTCAGGCCACGCGATACGCGCGTTTCCGAAAATCGAGAGCGTCTGAAAGTAGTCGATGCCGATAGATAACAGGCCGAGACTCACGCCTTTTCTTGTCAGCAGGTAGCTGATCACCACGCCGATGAACACGACTACGAAGATCACAACGACCGTCAGCCATTTCTGGTCCGGACACACGCGGCACTCGCTGTTGAGTTTGTGAAAATTGGCCGAGCACTCGTTACAGCGAACGCCAGAGTAGCCTGTTTCACAGATGTTCGCACCGAGACACGCGTAGCTCGGGTCGCACGCCAGCACGAAATCTCCTTCGCGCCAGTACCCAGGCTTCGCCTCGGGCTTTGCATCGCCACCTTTGCACGTGGCCCCAGGAGGGCATTCGTCGCAGTACTGACTCGTGGTCTTATAAAAGCCGTTGCTGCACTGGAACTTAAGCTCCGTCTGACTGGAAGAGGACATGATGTTGCCTCCGACCGAGAGCACGATGCTTGTCGACCCAGCTTTGGTCTTGGGCGGCGTCCAGATAAGCACGGAGGCGCTCTGCCACACGATACTCGACGCTGTTGACGCGTTGGCTGAAGAATTTGAAGCTGTTGGCGCAGTTGAGCTTCCGCTTGTGAACATCGACATCTCACTCGAGTCATCGTCTCCTACCAGTTGACTCGTAAAGAGACGACGAGTGGTACTGGTCGAGACCTCGTTCTTGAAGCCGATGGTGATGCCCTGGTTGGGAAAACAGCCAAAGTCGCTGCCTCTGATTGTGATCGCGCTGCCTCCGTTCGCATCCGGTTGATTGGGCATCTGAGCCGTCACCACTGGCTGGTTGTACGAGAACAGGAGCGCGTTGCTCGCGTAGTTCTCGACCACCACGTGCACAGAGAGACTTGCGCCGTACCCAGGAGGAACGACCGCGGTGATCATGTAGTCGCTATGCGCAGTCAAACCCTCCCCACTCAGCTTCACTGTTGACGTAGCGCACAGAACCTGCGCTTGGTTTGCCGTTTCGCACTCGTTAGTGTACGCGAACGACGGGACAGTGGCGAACTTGGACGGATAGCAAACCGCGTTTGTCTCGTCGAAGCAGGGTCCGCTGGTGTTGAACTGGCACTTGCTGGCAGCACATGCTCTCGGGTGACTACTGCGGAAGTCTGCTCTCGCTTCACGACCGCCAATGAGCACTTTGGCATTTTTACTGCCGAAATTTTGGCCGTAGAGCACCATTTGATAGCCTCCGCACGTCGAAAGATTAGTCGACAGAGCGCTATACGCCATCAGCTCCGGTTTCCGATACCCGAAGGCAACTGACTGGTTCACAGAAGGCTGCTTCGAAACCTCCAGATTCACTCGACGGTCGTAGCCCTGCCCCGGTGGGAGGTAAAACTTGATGTTTGTGTGGCTGAAGTACAAAATGTCGGCGCTTGTGATGTTGACGGTCGGCAATGAGTAGGATGACGACGCCCCCATGAGCTGCAGTGTCCAGTCCTTCGCCTTAACGCCGAAGTTGTTGCCAGCCAGAGTAATCGCGAATCTTTCGCAGCGATCAGTGCTCGCTGGGCACGCTCGGACGGTCCCTGCAGCGCAAGTTCCCGGATACACTGTCATGTAGGAAACTGGTGTTGCTGATGTTGACGTCGCATTTGTCCAGCTGGACGGAGGTGGATTCTCTGTGGAGATGTTAGCTCTGTAAATCACTACACCCTCCTGTATAACACTCCAGACGCCACTCAGTCGAGTCAACTGAATCGAAGAGAAGAGATCGTTTAGGTACACTGGCTTGCCGTTCGAGAGGACGTCTTGAACCTGAGTGACTGTGATGCTAGTGAGCTGTCCATTGAGGCTCGTAGTGATGCAGTAGCTGCTTAACGATGTCGAGTTTGCCGTCGCACTGCTTTCCAAGTATTGGCACTCAAACGGGAACGTCCTCGTGGAGCAGGGCTTCTCTGGGTCCAGGAAGCAGCCGCACGTGTATCCGTTCGTGGGCCCATCCGACTGGCTGATGGAGGAGATCAGTGGAGGATCATAACTAAAGCTAATGTTGGTGTTAATACTCTGCTGTCCTTTGACAGACACGACAATCGTCAGGTTTCTTCCTTGGCCTTCATTGACAACGCACGTGAGCAGATCGTGAGTCACCGTCTGGATAGCGCAAGTAAACGCGCTGCCAATCGCCACGGAGTGCAGCGAAGATAGCGCACTCGAGCCAAAATTGACACCCTTGAGCGTCATCAGTCCGCCTCCACTGGTTGATGCGTCACTGACAGAGATGCCGTAGATCATGGGCTTCTCATAGCTGAACAGTGACTGCGAGACTTGATTTCCGGTGTTGAGAGCGATCTGCAAATTGGCCCCTTCACCTGGAGGGATCGTGAACTCGATGAACGAGTGATTCCGTTGCGAGATCGACAGCGTGAGAATCCCTCCCAGTGTAATGTTAGGGCTCGTGCCAAAGTTAGTTCCGCTCATAGAGAGAGTCTTCCCAACTGTTGGCGCTGAAGTCGCACCAAAGGCGGCCCAGTTTACCACGGGAGGGATGTAGCTGATAAATCGCGGACTGCTGAGAGTGCTTCCACGAGCAGCCACCAGCGGCAGCTGTTTGCCTTGACCGCTCGGCATGACGCACGTCAGCAAGCGAATCTGCGAGACATTACTGACGCCCGTGAGCAGGATGACGGTCGCTGAGAACACGGGCGTGCTGAGCTGTACATTGGTGCATAAGCTGCCGCCGACTGTAACAACAGGACTGCGACCGACGTTCTTGACGTACATGCTGAGTCGCGCGCCGCCAGCTGTGGCGGATTCCTGTTTGTAGATCCCCGCCGTGTCCGTTTTCACTGTGCGATAAAGACTAGGGTCGCCGTCCAGCTGGTGCGACGCGCTGCAGTCCAAGACGCCGCACGTGGCTCCAAGCGTGTTCCAGTCCAGGATCACGGGGTCTTCCCAGCTAAACGGAGCCGAGTTACTCCACACGCTTTCGCCAATCACTACCGTAACATACCCCAGACGACCAACATACTCTGGCACAATGATAGAATCGTGAGTCCACGAGGAGAACGCGACGCTCTGACTACCGAAGTTGCTTCGATCGCTCTTTGCGATAGGCGATTTGGAGACGATGAGTCGCCCCGCCATGTACAAGTTGCTTCCTGAGATCGTCAGACTCACGCACGACGGCATGCAGGATGCTGGGCCTTCGTCAGTGTTCACCAAGTCGATCACTGGCGCTTCGTAGTCCACCGTGATAGACTGGGACGCTTGAATGCTCATGGTGCCGACCACAACCGCCAGCGATGCTCCAGTGCCGTACCCAACGGGAATTTGCGCTTTCACAAACTCTTGCGTGGTAGAGAGATGCCCAAACCCAATGATAGGGATCTTGAAGGGCGCCTCGCTCGTCTGTGGTGGGGTGAAGATGACCCTTGAGGCGGCGAAAGTCACGTTCGAACCAAAGTTCGAGCCTGTGATCGTGACTTGTGTTGTACCATCCGTTCGTGCTGCTTTCGGGGAGTAAGCCGAAATGAATGGTGGCGCATATGAGCTTTGAACTGAGGCGGTGATCGTCGACTCCTGGTCTCCAACCGACACCATCCACGTCAGGTTCTCGCCAACACCCGGAACGCTCAGGCAGGAAATAACCGAGTCGTTGTGCGACAAAACAGTTGTAACCAAGTACTCTCGTCCTGTAGCACCGTACGTAATGCTCTCAATCGGCACGTTGCTGGGTCCAAAGTTCCCGCCTTGCAGAACAACCACTTCCGAGCCTGACATACTTCCATTCTGCGCCCCTGGGCCTCCAATAGACAGCAGATAGGGTCTCGCGTAGCTGATCGTGGGCATCGCACTCGCGAGACCGTCGATGGTCACCACCCACATGAGGCGGCTGCCAACGCCTGGGGCTGTTGTGCAGAGAATTCGTTCGTGGCTGACAACGATTGAGCAGTTCTTCGTCGTGAACTCGAATCCTGTGACTCCGTACGTAACACTGGACACACTCGCCACGCCCATCTCGCCAAAGTTCTTCCCTGATATGACCACTTGCTGTAAACCTTCTGTCTTCAGCAGCGTCTCGCCACTTGGCCGGAAGACCTTGAGCACCACCGGGCCAGCATAGGAAGTGTTTTGTGAACTCCAGTCGGAGTACTGACCTTCCACGACCACGCGCCACGAGTGGAAAGCACCCGTTCCCGGGACGGACACGCACTCGAGCAGGTTGTGAACACTAGGGTTCGTGTACTTGCGCTTGCAGTTGACACTGCGGTAAATGAGCTTCCTGTCGGTCGTGTACTCTACAACTGGGTCTGCAAACAGCGCGCTGTCTGGACCAAAGTCGCTGCCCTCAACGTGATAGACTGATCCGCCGGATGTCGAGATGTCGATGAACCCTGTCACAAGCGAGACAATAGGCCTCGCGTAGGATGTGAACACACTGGAGAGCGCACTGCGCTGCTCGTCCACATCGATTTGCCATCGCAACTGGTTTCCTGTGCCTGGCAGAGTTACACAAGCCAGTTGAGTGTGGTCAATGGTCACTTTGCAGCCCGATACTTCGAACGAATGGTGGTCATTCTTGTACCACGCGATGACACTCGCAGCACCCTTCACACCAAAGCCAGTTCCATTGAGCACCACTGTATCTCCTCCGATACTGGAGAAGTTGTTGGTACCGGAGACGCTAGTGATCACTGGCGGTGCGTAGTAGCAGCTCGTCACAATTGAGTTGCTCTTCTGGTCTCCGACAGTCACAGCGAAGGTCAAGTTGCGACCCGTGCCAACGACACTCTGGCACGAGATCGCCTGACTTCCGTTGGAAAACGTGGTCGTTGAGCAGTTTACAGCCTTTAGGTTACTCCCGTAGACAACGACTGGAGAGGAGGTAGTGATTTTACCTCCAGCTCCAAAGTTGTCTCCCAACAGCGCGATATTGGCAACCGAACTGCCTCCGGTGGGAAAGGCGGTGGGACAGATCACCGACCTAATCGACGGTACAGCATAGGACGCGAGCGCGTAGCTTGACGTCGCCGCAAATGTCTTGTCACCAATAGCAGGAACATTCATCACGAGTGTGACCATCCAATACAAATCAGCACCTACTCCACCACCAGTGGTGCATTGAACAACCGCATTTCCACTCGCGAGAGAGCAGTTGGTCGCGATAAACGGCAGACCCGACCCGTACGCACCATAGCGCACTTCGAGTTGCTTGATCGTCACGGAAGTATCCGAGCGCTGCTTGAAGCCGATGTTTGTTCCCGTTAACGTCACCAGCTGACCTCCAATGGTCGAAAGTGATGATACTCCTGGCGGTAGGCTGATACTGTCGATGGTCGTGTCTTGGACGTCAGTGACTGTAATTGAGCACGTTGTCGTCACGTTCAAGGGTGTTGCGCTTCTGTCGCTGGCGCGCACTGTCAGCGAGAAGTTCTGCAAAGTCTCGTAGTCGATCAATCCACTCACCAGCACCTCGCCAGTGTCCGCATTAATCCGGACCCAGCCCATGTCGATCGGGTAGATCGCCAGTAGCGAGTACATCATTGCACCAAACGCTGAGGTCTTCGTATCAGGATCAACTGCCTTGATTGTGAACAGCACTGTGCCAACTCCAGTATTCTCAGACATGCTGAGGCTCGTTGGGACGCCAACGAACGACTGAAACTCGTTCACGTCAGTCACCTGGATCGTGATCTTCGTGACAGCACTGAGACCATCCAGGTCTGTCGCAAACAAATTGAAACTGTACACGCTTCGGGCTTCAAAGTCGAGGCTTCCAAGCATTTTGATGCGTGCACAGACTGTGTGATTGCAGTCTTTCTCCACTGCGACAGTAAACGGGCTGCAGTCGTCTGCATTTGAGCACTGAATGCTGTACTGCAGCAGCATCCCGTTACCCAGGTCAGGATCAACCGCAGAGAGACATCGCGGCAACACAGATCCCACTGGTAGGTTTTCGCTCACATCGAAACTTACTGCGCCCTCGCTGAACTTTGGCGGCTCGTTCACATTCTGCACTTGGACTTTTACATCCACTACACTGCAGGCGTTCATCGGATCGCACACCACCACAGTGCAGACGAACAGGTTGCGCCGCTCAAAGTCCAGAATCTGTCCACTTCGCAAGACAAGCTTGCCGTCGGATAACCCGAGGTTGAACGTGTCAGCGCAAAACGTGTTTGCCTTGGACTGCAACGTGAACTGGATCATGTCTCCATCTGGGTCGGAGGCGAATTGTGACAGTGGCGAACCAACAAGCGTCCCGACAGCGACGTTCTCATTTACAGAGAAGGCGGTTGGTAGTGATTTTGACCACACTGGCGAAAAATTGGCGTTTGCGGTAGCGATTGTGATGAGCGCACTGGTAGCGCACTGAGCCCTGTCCGTCACACTCACACGAAGCGTGTAACTTGCAGGGAACACGAGCTCAGAGGCTGTCGGGTCCCTGGCGATGCTCAATTGACCAGACGGCCTGTCGATTTGGAAGAGCCCACTTGGCGAGTCACCCCCAACAATGGCGTACGAAAGCACGTCCCCATAGTCCTGATCGCGTCCAGGCAGCGGATACCCCACAGACGTCCCAGCAGACGATCTCTCTCGCACCGTGAACGTTAGAGACACAAGGATCGGACAGTCGTTAGCGTCGATCACATCCACTGTGACGGAGCTGCGAGTGACGAGTCCAGTGGACTCGAAGGTGGGGTCATACACGTTCATCGCTAGGACGTACTGCGTCTTCTCTTCAAAGTCGACGATCGCGTGCGTCAACGCGCTTCCGCCGTGCCAGATCAGGTAGACACTCGTATTCGTGCATACATTTTTGCCAATGGTGGTCTGGACCGTGACACCTTTCGTGGCAACTGGCTGGACGAGAGCGAAGAGCGAGGTATCGATCAATTCGTATCGCGAACAAGAATTGGCATCTTGGTCTTGAGCCAAAACGGTGCACTTGGTCAGGCGGTCCTCCGTCATGATGTCGCCCGTGTTTTCTACCACCGCGCACGTCACGGAGTTCATTGTTGGTGCTTCCGGCACATCCAAAACACGGATGGCTACGATTTCGTGGCCACAGAGAGTGGACATGTCTTTGTCACAGACGCGAATGCTGATTGAGTACCTTTGCGGGTCATTCTCGTAATCCAACGGCCTTGTGGTCGTGATGACGCCGCTCGACCTGTCGATCTGGAACGGAACGTACGTGCTCATGAGCATCAGCACGTTCGTTGATATTTTGTCTGGATCAGAGAATTTGACCGTCAGCACCGTGGTTCCAGCAGCTGCGTTCTCCTTAATCGCTGATTCCTGTCCGGCTGATATCACTGGCGCTTCGTTCACGTCTATAACTGAAATGTTGACGGTCGCCAAGCACACGAACTCTCCATCTGAGTACGCGACCTCCAATCGGTAGACCGATTGACGCTCGAAGTCGAGAGGCGCAAGCGTTACCAGCTGGCCGTTGTCGCGGATCGCAAATGCAGCAGCAGCTCCAGTCGTGTTTCCACTGCGAATGAAGAAGCCCCATGCGTCTCCAACAGTTCCATCCACGTCGACCACCTGGAGCGGCCTTCCCACAAGAGTACCAGCTCCCAAGTTTTCGCTTACGGAGTATGCTCCAGCAATCAGTTGCGGCGGCTCGTTCACGTTTGTGACCGACACTTGGACCACAGTCGATACTGTGAGCGGCGCGCAGTTCCGTGCGTCCAGTCCGTCGCAGCTTACGCCGTTGTCCACCACGGTCACCCGCACAAATACCACTTGTGTCGTCTCATAGTCGAAAGGCTTCGTTGCGACCAGCGACCCGTTCGACGAGATATTTATCAGCACACTCGCATTCGTACTGAAAGTCAGCGTCGAGCCCTTGTCCGGATCTGTCACAACGACCTTCCCAATGAACCCGAGCGAGTTTTCAGGAATCGAGAATCTGGACATGTTGCTGAATACGGGAGCTTCGTTCACATCGGCGATGTGGACTTCGACCACAGTTACCGCAGTCAGCGCACTTGGATACCCAGAATCAGTTGCGCGGACCTCAAACACGTACTTGTTGATCGCCTCATAGTTCAGTGTCTCCCACTGAACCACAAGTTGGCCAGAGCATCCTTCGAGGCGGAATGGGAAAACCCCAGCGTCTTTCTGGACAACGTCGTAGCGCAGATTGGTCGTTTGGCCTGCGTCTTGGTCAGTCGCGTGGATTGGAGTCCCAAACGCAGTTCCCGCAGCCGTGTTCTCTGCGACTGTCAGGATATAAAGCGAACTGCTGAAAGTCGGCGCCTCGTTCACGTCCAAGATGTCAATTTGAACGTCTTGCTCGTCGAAAAGCCCAAGCGCATCCGTCACTCGAACTTTGATCATCAGGTACGCTTTCGTCTCGTAGTCGAACGCAGTGGCATTTAGTACTGAAATGTTCCCACTCGACGAGATCAGCACCGCCGTCGACGCATATGCGAGCGAGAAAGTCGCACTGTCTCCTGCATCGGGGTCAACAGCTACAAGCGTTCCGATCCATTGGCCAACGCCAGGGTTCTCTGCAATCTGGAAGCTGCGAGTGGTGAGAACCGGTTTCTCGTTGACGTCGTCCACATACACCATCACAGTAGACTCGGTTGTCAGTCCAAAGTGGTCTGAGACAGCGACATTGAACGTCAGTGGCTGATCCTTTGGTGCAATGCTCTCGAAATCAAGCAACGGAGCGTCGAGAGCCAGAGCAATTTCGCCCAGGCCGTTGATTTCGAACCTGCTGCTCGCTTTGCCGTGCAAATAATACGTCAGTGGCGAAGGATACGCTCCAAACACGTAAAACGCACTGCCGCTCGACGTCGGAACAGTGAACGTCTCTGTGTCGACGGGTCGGATGTAGACGTCCAACTCGAGTTTGCTCGAGCTACTCTGAGCCACGACACCTTCTCCTCCATCGCTTACCAGAAAAGTGAAGCCGCCACCTAAAATCCACTGCGGCACGTCCTTCACATCGTGGTCCAGTAGCACAAACAGAATCCCGGAGCTTGCAAATCTCAAGGAGGCATTGCCGACAGACGATGAACCTGCCCCCGTGACAACAAACGCGTCAGCAAGCCCTTCAGGAAACGAAATCCACTCGAAATCGTTTGAAGTGGAGAAGCACTGGCTCGACTTCTGCAGTTTCTGCACAAAAATATTCTGCGTGTTGCCATCTGCGACTTTAATCGTCAGGTAGTTGGGGTCGTCGCGCTCAGGATCAGACGCTACGACTTGCCCAACTGAGCTCCCTGGAAGAGAGTTCTCAACAACCCGAAGCGTTTGGTTCAGCACAACGGGGGCTTCGTTAATGTTCAGTACCACCACTCGCGCGGTGCTGTTCACCCTCGCTTTGCCGTCGGAGCACCAGATCTCGAGCGAATACTCTTGTTGAGACTCAAAATCGAGCAAGTCTGTGTGCGCATACAGCAGTCCGCTCGTACTCTCAATCGTGAAGATTGAGTTGTAGTTGCTGAGGCTGAAGCGCAACTCATCACCGTAGTCCTCGTCAACGCAATGCAATGAGCCCAGCGTCTGCAGTGAGCTGTTTATTGTCGCTTGACCCGCGCCAGCATACTCGGAGGCGTAGAACACAACTGCATCTACCACAGGCGCATCATTCACATCCAGTATCGAGATCGAGATGCTCCCAATCGTTTGCAGACCAGTCTTGTCAGTCACGGACATGGTTACAACCACGAGACTTTGTTTCTCGTAGTTGAGAATTGAAGCGTTCATCACTTGAATGAGTCCCGTGTCAGCGTTGACCGTAAAAGCCGTATTTGTAGAAAGTAAAGCGAAATGGAGTACGTCTCCAGTATCTTCATCCGACGCATTCACGTACCCCACAGTCGCTCCTGTGGGCGAGTTCTCAGCAATCGCAAGCGTGCCCTTGTCATAAAGCAGAGGCGCTTCGTTCACGTCCACCACTGTGATCACAATGTCGTTTGTGCAGGAGAGTGAGAATCCAGAAGCTGGATGGTCGTTGGCCTGGTAGCGAATGCGATAATTGCTCTGCTTCTCAAAGTTTGCGTACCCACTACCTTCGCTGTACTCAACGACGCCAGTTCCAAAGTCGATCGCGAATGGGTCATTGGGTGTCCCCACTCGGAGAAATACGTGCGACTGGCTAGAGTCGGCATCTTGGACTGTGAGTTGGCACGGACCTTGCGTCCCAGGCGCCCCAGTTTGGATCGTCGGCGCATTCTCTGCCACCCAGCAATGCAGCACTGAGCACACCGGAGGGTGATTGTCGTTTAGCACGGTGATGGTGACTAGCACCGTGGCAGTCAACCCTGTCGAGTCTGTAGCCACAAGCGTCAAGATGTATGAAGACTTTGCTGCCACGCTCAGCTTTCCTTTCTGGAGCAGAGACAGCACTCCAGATTCAGAGTCGACTGCAAACAGCTCAGTCATCACAGCAGTCCTGATAGAATACGTCGTACTGTCGTAGGAATCAGGGTCTGTGGCGTGAACTACGCCAATCAACGAGTACGCTTCGGCCAGTTCATGGACCGCCATCTCGTAGTCTTGATACTGAAACCTCGGAGGCTCAGGTACATCAATCACTGGCACGTAGATTTGGAAAGGCACAGAGAAGCCGTCTGACACCATGGCTCCACGCACACTGAGGACTGCCAAGGTCGACGATGATGCTGAAGAAGTGCCCTGCTGGAGCCGCGCAAGAGCTTCAAAATTGCACGGCTCGTCGCCAGAGTACACCGAACCGTCTGCGTCCAAACGAATCGACCCCAAGACTGGCGTGGTGTCGTCGAGAACGAACGAGAACTTGTCGCCCTCTGGGTCGAAACCTCGCAACTGACCGAGTAAAATGTCAGACGCAGCATTCTCCGACACTTTGAGATTCAGTGCGGACGCCAGAACTAAGCTTGGAGGCTCGTTCACGTCGTCAACGAAGACAACAACGCGCACGCTATCTGATAGGAAGCCTGCGCCCGTGTCGGTCACCGTCAGCTGGATATTGTAGATGTTCTGCGTCTCGAAATCGAACGCATCTCGAAAAGACACCACGTCGCAGGATTTGTCGTCCTTCTGAATGACTCGAGCAATTTCTGCCGGGTCTGAGCTAGTTGTGTAGAACAAGCGCTGATTCGCGTCCTCGTCACGCGCTTCGATGTGACTCAAGAGGGTGCCGATCGCAACGTTCTCTTTCACTTGGATGCAAATGTGTTCGTTCAAATCGTAACGCTCTCGGATCACATTCTGCTGGTCGACGAAGCAGTTTCGCTGGAACTGCGGGGCTTCGTTCAGGTCCTCAATGTCGATTTGAACGACAGTTGTCGCTGTGTTCAACGCGCTGTCAGTGATAACAACGTTCAGTAGGTACTGTGGCGTCGTCTCGTAGTCGAGAGAACCAGTGACGGTCAACTGACCCGTGAGTTCATCCAGTCCAAACGGCAAATCAGAAGGTTTCAACTCCTCGTCGATTTTATACCGCAAGACGTCAAACTCGTCTTCGTCAATCGCCTCAATAGTCATTCCAACGTTTGTGTGCAGCACCGAGTTCTCCGGAATCGTTCTCTTGGTGATACTCGCGATCACAGGTGCCTCGTTCACATCCAGTAGGTTCACGGTGACTCGACACGAGGCCGACAGCGATGAGATCACTTTACCTGAATTGCTGTTGCCGCTCACAAAGCTGTCGGCAATTCGCAGGTCCACGTACAGTGTCTGGTGTTTTTCAAAGTTCAAGGCGCTCGGGTCGCGCACCACGAGCGAGTACTTGGTCGTCGCGCTCACAACTGCGAATGAACCGTAGGACGCGTCATCTGACAGATTCACAATTTCAAAAGCAGTGATCGAGTTCTTCTCTGTCGAGTCTGGGTCACTCCATCGAAGTTCACCAATGACAGTCCCTTGTGCCGAGTTCTCGTGCAGACGGAATGTCAAGTCTTCACACAAGGGCGGCTCGTTCACATCCACAACTCTGATAGAAATCACATCCGAGGTGGCGCTGAGCCCATAGCGATCTTTTGCACGGACTCGAATACTATACTTCGCGTTGGCTTCGTAGTTGAGCGAATTGTCGCTGCTCAGGCGGATTTCTCCGTCGCATGAGTGAATAGTGAACAGGTCGACAGAAGCGCCACTTTGGTCCTTGGACTCAAGGAGCTCGTACGAAATGGCGTCGTACAAGTCCGGATCAAACGCAGCCACAATGACGCCGACGAACGCACCACGTGGTGA
>JAADXK010000519.1:0-21150 GCA_023337805.1 Globisporangium barbulae
ATTGACCAAGATGAGTTCCGAACATCAAAGCTGTCATGCTGTTGTCATCAGTCCATGGCTGGGCTTTTGGAGCCCTCACCAGGAAGGCCGTCCTGGGCGCTGCGCGTTTGTACCAACAACGCATGTCCTCGCAGCGTCTGGGACCGCAACGTGAATGCAGCCATCAATATTCTTCATCTCTTCGTCAGGAGAGCGCAAGGACATTCACCACCGGTGGCATTTACGCGGGGAGGCTCGAGCGATCAGCAAATGTAGTGCGGTCAGTAGCGCATTCAGGTTATTTTTGCTGTCTAATAGTCGACAGCAAAGCGGAGTGATGGTTTCCACTATCCGTGTGCTCTCAGAGGGCAAAGCCAAGATCGCTTGAATCGTATACCATAATAATTTACTATTACTAGAGCCGCACCTGAGAGAGAAATGAGCTCGAGCCGCGCGGCGGCCGTGGGCAAATTCCGCTGGCGCGTGGACGCGGAGAAGCACGTGATCGTGTGGAACTTTGAGCGGCGCGGGTGGCTCAAGACCGAAGGAGACGACTGGCACATCTACTGGGCCAGCAAGACGACGATCAAGAACATGTTCAACCCGGAGAACAGCGCGCGTCTAGTCGACGGTCAGTATGTGAACCACTTCCCCAACCATTATGAGCTCACGCGCAAGGACCTCATGGTCAAGAACATCAAGCGCTACAAGAAGGAGGCCGCCAGTAGTAGCAACAGCAGTGCTAGTTTCACCAGCAGCTCAGGCGCCACGACCGCCAGCTCCACAACTGGTGGCAGTAGTAACAACACCAGCAGTACAGTACTAAGCTCTGGGCTGCTGGCCTCCGCCTCGCTTCCATCCAGTGGCTCGTCGAATGCCGTGGGCGCCGTCGGTGGCATCGCGGCGGCCGTGCTCACGAACCAGGAGACGCTCGACTTCCTGCCGACCACGTACACGCTGCCGGCCGACTACTCGCTCTTCGTGGAGGAGTTCCGGCGCAACCCGAACACGATGTGGATCATGAAACCGTGCTCCAAGGCCCAGGGCAAGGGCATCTTCATCATCAACAAGCTCTCGCAGACCAAGAAATGGGCTAACCAGCGCTGGGCCAACATGCCCATCAAGGAGGGCTACGTCGTGTCGCGGTACATTGAGAACCCGCTGCTCGTCGGTGGCAAGAAGTTCGACCTGCGCATGTACGTGCTCGTGGTGTCGTACCGGCCGCTACAGGCGTTCGTCTATCGTGAAGGCTTTGCGCGCTTCTGCAACGTCAAGTACTCGGCCGACGTGGACGACATGGACAACCCGTTCATGCACCTCACGAATGTCGCCGTGCAGAAGAACAACGAGGACTACAACAGCAACCACGGCGGCAAGTGGAGCATCACGAACCTGTGTCTCTGGGTCGAGGCCACGCGCGGCCGTCACGCCGGCGAGAAGCTCCTGCTCGACATCCACGCGGTCATGCTCCACTCGCTGCGCGCCGTGCAAAACGTGATCATCAACGACCAGCACTGCTTCGAGTGCTACGGCTACGACATCATTGTGGACGACAACCTCAAGCCGTGGCTCGTCGAGGTGAACGCATCGCCGTCGCTCACAACCACGACGCGCGAGGATCGCAACATGAAGAGCCGCCTCCTGCGCGACGTGCTCGAGCTCGCCGTGCTGCAGGACGCGCCCGACCAGCGCCGCTCCACGCAGACGCCCGTGCTCAGCGCCACGAACGGCTTCCAGTGGCTCATCAACGAGGCTGGGCTGTTCGAGGCCGAGCGCGTCAAGGAGCTCCAGCGGAAGACCGTGCGCAAGCAGTCGACCCAGTGGCGGTGACGCAACGATGACATAATAGCGCAAACGGAGAGCGTGCACCTCTGTTGGGCTTGAGCCAATCGGCCGTTATTTTGTTTTAACAAATATCATAGTGTTCCTTTCTCTAATTCATAAGTTTATTTTACAAGTCAAACTTAGATAACTGATCAACATCAGGTTTATATCTATAGGTTTTCAAGAATAGATCTAATCTTGACTTATGTATATCGCTTCATGTTGTTTCATTTGCTCGATTTCCTTTACAAGTGCTGTCTTGCTTTGACACCAAAAAGATGAAAGCGCACGATTCAGAAGTCCAAGCGAGAAGAAAGGAAGACATGGCTGAGAGCGCCGTCGCGTCGGATGCGGCACGGGAGGCGCAGGTGCTGCAGCTGCTGCGCGACCTGCACGTGGACACGGGCGACGTCATCATCTTCGATCGCGCGTGCTCGAGCATGAACGCGTACGGCGCCGCGATCTGCGTCTGTGCAAAGTTCTTTGGCAACACGCAGTGGGACCACAATGGCGTTGTGATCCGCGACCCACATTACGACCCGGCGAACGACGCAGACAACAGTGGAGGGCTCTACCTCCTGGAGGCGTCGCTCACGGGCGTCAAGATGCGGCCGCTCGTGGAGCGCATCATGCGCAGCAAGTCCTTTGAGGTCGCGGTGCGCAAGCTGCAGGTGCACCGCAGCGACGACTTCGTGACGCGCGCGTGGGAGTTTGCGCAGTCTGTGCTCAACAGCCCGTACGAGGACCGGCCGCAGATGATGTTCAACGCCGGCGTGAAGGTGCCGACGCGCATCGAGCGCGAGCGGCTCTTCGACTTGGTCGTGACCAAGAAGAAGGAGCTCGTGAACCTTGACAGCGACCTTAAGCACCGACTCAACATGCCCGAGTTCGAACGCAAGGCGCTTCTGAAAGAGCGCGAGCTCGTCTACACGCACTACCACGCGCTCGTTGAGCAGCTGAGCCAGAAGGAGCGCTCGATTTTTGAGAACGAGCGCATCGCGCAGCCGCAGGCCAAGACCAAGATGTTCTGCTCGCAGCTCGTCGCCGGGCTGTACCAGCACCTCGGGCTCTTGCTACCATATCCGAGCGCCAACTCGTACCTGCCCAAGCACTTTTCCAGCAACGACGGTGAAGGGTACATGAAGCTGCAGCAGGACGCCACGTTCCTGCCCGAGATCTCGCTGCGGCAGCGGCTCCAGGAGAACTACGAGGAGATGCGCCGCTTCAAGCTTGAAGAACAAGAGCGTGCGCCGCAGTCCGCCGAGGAGGTCAACACAATCGTGCGCTGCCTGCGACGCCACCAGCTCTTCCATACGCTCAGCGAGTCGGAGCTCATCACGATCTCCAAGCAGTTCCGACGACGTACACTCTCGGACGGCGAGGTGGTGTTCTACCAGGGCACACAGGGCGATTTTTTCTACATCATTGAGCAGGGCGAGTGCGAGGTGCTGGTGGACTATGACCACCTGCGCAAGACCCAGGAGGGCGATGAGGACCTCGCGAACCCGAGTAAGAGCCACCGCCCGGTGCAGCTCCAGCGTCGCAAGACGCTCTCGCTGCCGGATTTCCAAGACCCGACAAACCCGTCGGCTGTGAACGAGCGCGTGCTCATGGCGACGAACGGTCCCGGCCGCGCGTTTGGCGAGTCGGCGCTCATCTACGACACCCCACGCCGTGCAACGCTGCGAGCGACACTCAATAGTGCGTCGTCGTCATCATCAGCCTCGAGTGGAAAGGTTGTGCTGTGGCAGTTGGAGAAGCAGGCGTTCAAGGACATTGTCGAGGCCCATCCGGCAAGCCAGCACTCGATGGAGGAGTACCTCTTCCTTATGAAGGCTGTGTCTGACCACCCGCTGTTCTCGGAGCTCGATGAACGTGCCAAGGCGCTGGCTGTGCGAAAACTGTTCCCGCTACAGGTGCGCGGCGGCAATGCGATTATCAATCAGGGCGACTCGGGGGACTACTTTTACCTCATTGAGTCGGGCAAGTGTGAAATCTCAAGACAGAAGCCAAAATGCGAAGATGCGTTCGTGGACCGCGTGATCGGCCGAGGTGCGAGCTTTGGCGAAGCTGCGCTGCTGTACAACAGTCGACGTGGTGCGTCTGTGAAGGCGCTGGAGGATACCAAGATATGGTGCATGGACCGCGCGTCGTTCCTCACAATCACGAGAAGTGGCTCGGCCGCGCTACTTAAACTGTTTACGAAGGTGAGCAGCAGCAGGCCGAAGGACTCGAGCGAGACGTTTGCGACGCAGGCGGACTTGCGGCGCATGCTCAAGGCGCCAAAGAAACTGCTGCAGAAGCGCCAGAGCCGAGTACCAGGCACGCCAGCAAACAGTAAGGGAGCTGACGATGGGCAACAGCCACTACCAGCGAAGACTGCGTACGACCGCGCGATGCAGCTGGGCTTTGCGCTGCTCTTCCACGACGCCTCGGGTGTGATCAACTTTTCGCAGTTTGCTCACTTTCACATCATGTTGGGGGCTTCCAACATTGAGCAGCTCCTGCCCGAGGCCGCGTTCCGTATCCTCAAGTCATTAGTGGCACCATCATCAGACCACGACGAAGACCAAGGCTCCATTAAGTTGGCGGATTTGCAAAACGCAATTCGCAAATGGACGGATCAGGGATCAGACATCTCGACACAACCAACGCTGACATCGTACCAGAGCTTGTTTGAACTGCAGCCTCGCCTATCTGGTGACCTTGTGGTGACTCAGGACGACCTGGCGCGCGCTATCGCTACTCTTTCTGATCTTGACAGGGATGTCGAAGGCGAGAGTGGAGAAGATGCGGGAATCATGCAAGCGCAAGACGAGCTCCGCGCTTTCGTGTCGACGCTGAAGGACGACATCGGCGCACTGCGGACGATTTGGCACGCTGCTGAGCTCCAAGCGGGCAACATCAAAGACGATACAAACCAGGGCAAGCGGCAGCTTACGTTCGACGCGAACCTCAAGTCTGGCTGGATTTCGGCGATCCGACACAACCCCACAGGTGGTGACTGGGAGTATCTGCAGCCATCACTCGAGGACTACAACACTGATGAAGAGGCGAGTGGTGGCAGCCAGACGCTCCTGCAGAAGATGAAGCTGTCGGCCCAAGTGACGTCCTTCGCAGCGGCGATTGGCGCCGGAATTCTCGCGCGAACAGCGTGCGCGCCGCTTGAGCGTCTCAAGATCCTCATCCAGGTTGCTACGCCCAAGCCTCAGCTGGTAGGAGGAGCTGCTGCTCCGTACAAGTCCCTGCCGAGAGGACTGATCAACATGGTGAAGCTGAGCGGCGCAAGGAGTAAGTGCTGCATGATTATCGTGGGGTGAGGTGTTGTCATAATGATCTTACTGACGTGCTCTTGGCTGCGTGATTTTTTGCAGGTCTGTACAGTGGCAACTTGACGCACTGCTTGTGGGTGATCCCGTCGCTGCCGACCAAGTTTCTACTGTGCGACATCTACCGCAACCAGCTCGCCACTTGGCTCCCAGCGCCTACTTCTACCAGTGAAGGCGCAGCAACGCAAAGTCTGTTGTCGCCTGCGAGGAGCAACAAGATCCGCGCGGATGCGTACAACCTGCTGGCCGGCGGACTCGCAGGGCTGACGGCCAACTGCCTCTTCTACCCGCTGGACGTTGTGCGTGGTCGCTTGAGTGTACAGCAGTACTACAACGCCGACAAGCAGTACATTGGCATCCGCGATGCGGTCCGCACGATCCACAGACAAGAAGGGCTGCGAGCGTTCTACCGGGGCTTTGCGCCTGCGAGCGTCGGCGTGTTCACGTACATTGGCTGCAACTACTCGATCTACGAGTTCCTGCGTCCGAGCTTCATCCTCTATGACACGGACTCGGCCACGGGCCAGCTGGGCCACCCGAGCATCCCGGGTCAGATTCTCTGCGCCACCACGGCGTCGCTCACGGCGCAGATGCTCTCGTACCCATTCGACGTCATTCGCCGCCGCATGCAGTTGCAGGGCTCGTGGCACGCGCAGCTCACGTTCCCGACGTACTCGTCTTCGTGGAACTGCGTGGCCGAGACGATTCGAGAAGAGCCGAGTCACCGGTGGAAGCTGCGCGCGCTCTACCGCGGTCTGCTCGTGAACTCGGTCAAGGCGCTGCCGTCAGCGGTCATCTCCTTCGTGAGCTACGAGAAGATCCGGCAGATGCAGGCCAAGGCCGACGCCGAGTACGAAGCCTGAGATGAGGACGATTGCAAAGGTGAGTGTTCGGTGGGATTGGGCAATTCGCTAGACAGACAGGCAGACGCATACATAATAGAGACTCTTACGCGCCGTCAGTCCTCGTCCTCTTCGAACACTACACTAGCTACTTCTACTTCTACAGTTACGATGCCAAAGCTCTCACTCGTGGTATGACTTGATCTTCTTCTCAATCTCCTGCAGCTCGGAATCGATGCGTCCCAGGGACGACAGCGAGTTGCGGTAGATGCCATGCACGCCAGTTCGAGTGGAGGTCGTCGTGCCACTGACTGTGGTGGTGTTGGCGGCCGACGAGCGTCTTGAGCTGCCGCGCGAGGGTGCCAATGAGCCGCGCTTCTTCGTCACATCAACACCGTGACTCTGCTGGTTGCTTACTCCACCGCCACTGCCTCGGCGGCTTCGACTCGCACTCTCGTAGTGAACGCCGTCAAAGGCGTCCTGGCTTATTGGGTACCAGTCCTTCGCTGGCTTGCTAACGTCGGCATTGGGCTTGAGCGCGTCCACCACCAGGCGCTCCTTGCGGAGCGATTTGCGCTCATTGCGCTCACGCTGGATGACGCTCAGAATGTTCTCCACGACCTCCCGCAGCGCCTCCGACACGCGCACCGACTCGGTCAGCAACCGACCCGACTTGCGCTCAACGTCGTCCACCCAGCCTGGTCGCTGCTCTCTGTCAAAGCCCTGCACTGCATTCCGCCATGCGTCACCGTAACGGCGCTGCAGATCCCGCGATTGGCTGATGAACTCGTTCCAGCGTTCTGTGATGATCTCCAGACGACCGATGTACTCGTCCAGGTGTACGATCACCGCCGCATCCTCGTCGTTGTTGCTAATGTTCGGCAGCACTGCGCCGCCTAGTTCGCTCTCCGACCAGCGCTTGTACGTTTCGTTGATCATGTACTGCGTGTGTTCCAGCTGCTCCAGCAAAGTCTGCTTCACTTCGCCCATGGATACGCGCCGCTGCAGCTGCTGCGTGTTCTTCATCAGCGTCGCCTTGTAGTACTCGATGTCCTTCTCACGCTCGGCGACGGCGTTCTTGTATACGTCAACGGCAGCTAGCAGGTCTTTGTTCTCCTTCACGGCGCTCATATACTGTTTGCGGGCGTGCTCAGCCGCGCGACGACGCTCCTGGACATCTTCGTAGAGCAAGCGGTTGGTTTCCTTCAGATCGTGGTAGTCACGCTCCAAGTCAGCGCGCGAACCCTGTGATCCACCACACGACAAAGAAGAGCAGTGATGTAAGTACACAACATCGTCTAGTCGACAAAAAGAGAGAAATGGTTGGCTGAACGTACATCTCGGGCTCGAGAGAGCGACTCCAGGTCGCTTTTCGCTTGAGTGAGTGCAGCTTCAGCCCTCGTCGCCTTCGACTGGAGCTCCCGCAGCTCTACTTCCAGTGTTCGCCGCTCAGTTTCCTTCTCAACGCGCAGCTTCTCGTAGCGCATGGACCAGGTTCTCTCTGCAACCTAGTTGGCATGACAAGAACAAAACGATTAGCAGCCAGCTCGCATCTCCATAACTGTTAAATGGTACAGCATGCTGTCGAACCTGCTTGTCGTCCTTGACGTGAACGGTCGTGCGCTGGAGCACCTCCAGCTTTCCCTGGCTCGAGTGCAGCTGGTTGGACAGCTGCTCGAGCTGCTTGCCCATCAGCTCCGCCTGCTGCTGCCACTGCTTCTCCATCGTCGCACACTCCACTTGGAATTCCCTGTTCACTCATGAGAGTTCAGTCAGTTTTCGAGAACGAGAATGACTCGCTATCACGCAACAGTGCTAGGCAGTACCTCTGGATGGACTTGATCGCTTCTCTCAACTGCGGCGCAATAGAGTAACCGTTGGCAGCTCGCACATCCCGCCTTCCGACTGCGCTCAACTCCCGCTCGACCGCCTGCAGCTCCTCCGTGAGCGCTCTGTTCGACGCCTCAAGCTCCGCCATATTCCGCTCCAGTGAGTCTGCGTGCTCCTGCTCATCATGCAGCGCCTGTAGGAGCTCGTTCTTCTCAGCCGCGAACCGGTTCGCGAGCTCCTCCTGCTGCCGAAGAATCGTGCGCTCGCTAGTCGACATTGTCGCACTCACATCTGCCAGGCGATGCTCACTCTCCTCCAGCTGCAGAGTCCGTTGCTGCAGTTCACGTTCGCACTGTGCGTGTCGCTCCTGGAATTCTCTCGTTCTCGCACTTTCTTCATTCAACTGCTTCTCGCACGCCTTGAAGCGCATCTCAAACGTCTCAAGCTCATGCTGCAGCGTCGCCAGGTCCTTACGAAGACGGAAGTTGTCCTGCTCCACCGCATGACGGTCCTTCTCGAGGGACACGAGCCGCTCGTTCGACGACTGCTGCGTGTGTGCTGCGACCATCTCGAGCTTTGTCGTCACGCGCTTTGCTTCGTCCTCCGCGAGCTGGGCGCGGTGCTCGAGCGTCTTGATGGTCATCTCGCGCTCGGTGCACACATTGCGCCACTGCCGCAGCTCGTTCTCGAGTTTGTGAAAACTCTCCATCGCGCTCTCGCGCTCGGTTTTGTAATTCGCCAACGTCTGCGTCTTGTGCTCACACGTGGCCGTGAGCTTGACATTCTGGAGTCGTAGGGTCTCACCTTCGCCCGTGACGTGGTCAAGCTCCTTCGCGAGCCGCTCCATCTCCGCCGCAAGTCTCGCCTTCTCCTGCTTCATCGCGTCCACCTCCATCACCGCGCGCTCGCGATCAAAGTGCGCCTTCTCGCAGTCTTTCAGCAGGCGCGTGTGCTCGGCGCGGTACGTCTCGCTCTCGCGCTTGAGCTGCTCGAACTGCGCCTGTAGCTGTTCCTCCATGCGCTTGAGCTTGCTCTGGTGGCGCGCGTCGGTGTGCTCCTTCTCGCGATTGATCTTCTCGCACTGCTCCTTCAGGCGCGCGATCTCTTCATCGCGCTGCTTGACATGCGAGCGCCACTGCTCAACCTCCATACCCGCATTCGAGTGAATCGACTCGGTTTGCTTTAGCGCCTGTCGCATTCGCTCCATGTCGCGCTCTTTCTCAGCGTGCGCCTGGAGCAGCTCATGGTGCTTGGCGGTCATGCTCGCGACCGTGTCCTGGTGGTTGCCGAGCTCCTCCTCGAGCTCCTGAATGCGCTTGCGCTGGCTCTGGTCGCGCTCGTGCGCGTGCTGCAGCTCAACGCGGAACTGGGCCGCGAGCTCACTGTTGGCGGCGTTGTTGACGGCGGCGGGCTGCTGCTGTTGGAGCTGCGCACGCAACCTCTCAATCTCCGTGCTCGCGTCCTTGAGCTGGTCCTGCAGCGACTTCATATACTCGGTCGCGCGCACAATCGTGAGCGACTTGTGCTTGAGCTCGTTCTCGCGTTCCTGCAGCGAGATGCGCATCTGGAAGACTTCGTTCTCGAGGTCCTCGGACTCGAAGGCCGTGCCGTGCTTGTAGCGCAGCAGCCGTTCTTCGAGGAAGTTGATGCGCAGCGCCTGGTTGAATGAGTCGATCTTCAGGCGCTCGAACTCGGCCTGGTGCTCGCGCAGCAGCGTCGAGCTCGCGCCGCCCGCATTGCTGTTCTGCTGGTGGCCGGTGCCACCTTGGCTCGTTGGCGTCGTGTTCGTCGAGTCCATGCCGCCGTTGCTGAACGGCGACCCGTCGGACTGCGTCGTCATGTGCGCAGCCTGTCTTTTTGACTGTCTGTCTATCAACCTATCTATTGGAGCAGTGATCAGTTCTCACACAGCACGCACACGCAGAGTGTGACGGATGGGAGAGAACGTGGTGGTGGCTTGGCGCTTGGTCGTTTTCCTTTTTGTATCGGAAAAAGCGCGCGCGAACCGGCGGCGAAAAACACAAATGAGAAACGCGTACTGTCTCGGCCTTGAATAAAAGACTCTGTGGTGTGGACCACGCATTGTTTCCGAGCCATGACACCAGCACGGCACATCGGACAACTCCCGAGTACGATGGCGTTCGCGCTTCCCGGGTGCCAACGTGCCGCTCGGGATCCTTTCTACAGCTCGCTCCTGTGCTGGAGCTCATATGATCGCGTCTTCACTCACCGCTGCACCGTGGTTGAGTGAGCATGAATGGACATTTCTACAACACTATCAGACTGACGAACTCCATCTCTTTCATGACTCTTTCGGTGCGCTTCGCATAGCGGACTTCCTGGAACGCCCAAGCGATGCCGCTCATGTCTGCAGAAGAAGCAGTCGCGCATGCTTGTGTTGCTCCAGATGGGCTCTTCAGTCGGTCCAAGTCAACCGACCCAAGGACGAGACCATCGGCGCACGGACCTCGCTCGCGCGCGCTTATCCAGGAGCGCAAACGTGCTGCGAGCAATTGTGGGGATGACGACTGGTTTAAGCAGTCACGAATGAATTTTCGGTATGTATTGACTGTGTGCGTGCTGCTAATCACGTAGTTTCATACATTGTAGCTACTGTCGGTGTTCAGTGGGTCTCAAGCGCGTGTTCTGGTCGGATAATGGCGCTTGCATTGAAGACTTTTGCACCGTTATGAGCCCCTAGACTTGAGCATTTTCCAGCGTGTCTCGGAGTCTACTTGTCCTTCATCGGTGGGACGTCGAGCGCTCTATAAATGGTCTTCCTTGACACAGCTGTCTTCATCTCGTACTTGACTGCCAGACGCTCGGCGAGCGCTTTTGCTGACTGACGGTGCTCACGTGCCCACGCGATCAGATCCTCTTTCATCGTCGCAGTGAGCTTCGCTGGACGCCCCTGTCGGCGCACAGGCGGGGCGCTCGGATCAGCTCTCGCTTTCGCTCTTTTGACGCGCTTGCGGAGAGCGTCTGCGCTGATTTTGTTCTTGAGTTGTTTCGACACCACTGCAGGAGTGAGCCCGGCCGCGAGCATTTCATTCGCCTTCTCGTTCACACTTTGTTTCTTGCGCGCGCGTCCCTTCGTGGCCATCTTGGCTGGCATCTTCTCATGCATCCGCAGATCAAACAGGCTTTCTGTGGGACGCATGCACTCGCCTTGGCGATTGGTCAGTTGCCTTTTTGTATTGGAAATAACACAAAGGAGAAACATGTACTGTATTGGCCTCGAATAAAAGGACGATGTGGCAGAAAAATTATTTTATGATGGCGAGCTCCAGACAATACTTATGGCCGTAGCAGCGCGTGGTGGAGCTATGCGCCTCGGCGCGGCGCGGTGGCGACGGCCCGTGGCCACGCAGAACTCGACGGTGCTGTTCTCATCCAGAAGATGCTTCTCACAAGCCCTTGATGCTTCGTCTACGGTGGCGCTGGCGTCAGATGCGGCTGCGCGGCGCCTCAAGGGACTGGACTTTGAGGAGCAGGTCGTCACGCTCATGCGCACGTTCCAGTGCGACTTGCGCGCTACGCAGATGTCGAACGACGGCGGCATCGACCACCGGGTATGTGCGCTATGTTATGATCTCCATACTGTCCACTTGAGTATGGACGCTGAACACTCTGCCTGATGTCCAGGGCGTCTGGAGACTTCCCGACCTGGAGGTGGAGGTCGTGACGCAGTGCAAGAACGAGAGCAAGCCCGTGGGCGTGCAGGCGCTGCGCGAGTTTCACGGCGTGCTGAGCTTCTTCCCCTCGAACGTCATCGGCGTGTTCGCGTCGGGGTCTGGCTATAGCATCTACGCGCAGCGGTACGTCTCCATTCGTTGTCAGCTCTCCACCGTATTGACAAGTGCCACCGCCAGGAGCTCACCTCATGTAATGCGCTGCCCTCAATTGAACGCACAGGTACTTTCTGCGCATGCCGCAACCTGCGATCCTCTGCACAGTCGAGAATACGCGCTTGTCGACGTTCTTGCTGAACGACCGCGCGCAGACGCTGCTGCCGAAGCTCACGGTCGGCTCGCTCTTCGTCGACCGCGACCACGAGCTCGTGCTCACGTACGGCGACGAGATCCTCGGCTGACTATGCGTGTGTTAGCCGCCTGTAGTTCGTCAGAAAGCGCACATGATGGAGAGAGAGAGCCCATTGCACACCGCATTGGGCCAGCATCGTGGTCAAGTGGTCCTCACGTCTGGCTGTTCCGTCTGTGACAGAGAGACAGCCGGTGGCGCGCCGTCGCTTGTTCATGGTCCCTCGTCCGCCACACAGCCCCGAAAAAGGAGTCAGCGTCTAAAATGCTCTGTGATTGGTTTAAAACATATCATTATGGCATATTTAAATCCGTGATTGGCTGAAAAGCTGCTTGCATTGCGCTTTTTGGCTTGGTGAACACATTTTTCGAAAAGCTCCCAACAAGACCGACCACACCGCAAGAAACAAGAAGAGCAAGTCGCGCGTGACGCCGCCTCTCTCGATTGCCACACATCGCCCTCCCCCCATCGCCCCTCCACGCCACTGCCTCCATCACTGGCTGTGTGCGGGAGGTCATGGCAACAGTGCTCAACCTGGACTTCATGCAGACGATGGCGCGAATGGTGCGCGAGAGCTTTGTGAGTCAGGCGCTGCTCTGCGTGCTTGTGCTCGGGTTCCTCAAGGTGGTCGTCGCGTCCTGGCGGTACGTGCATGCCAAACTGCGTCCTATGTGTGCATCTTGGTTGCTCTATGAGTCATGTTGCTGACGAGGAAGCCGTGTGTGTGTCTATAGATCGAACCTGACGCCGTTTGAGCTGCAGATGTGTCCACCGACAAACCCGAACGTGCACTATCGCTATGGCGTCTCGCAGATGCAGGTGCGCTTAGCTTACCAGCTTTCTCTTCTAGCGCCAGTAGTGATGGCCCGCCTGACGCATTGTGGTCACCCATTATCGGTATAGGGACGACGCCCATACATGGAGGATCGTCATGTCGCTGTCGCAGATCTCAATGGCGACTCGTCGCAATCGTTCTACGGTGTGTTCGACGGCCACGGCGGTGAAGGTGCCGCCAAGTAAGTACTGATTCTTTTTGCTTGATCCAATGCTGCCTGTGAACACAGTCAGACTCACTGGCCACGTGTCATCATGTGTCTCGCGTGCATTCATTGCGTAGCTACTGCGTGCAAGCCATGTGCCAAAATGTAATCCGCGAGCCGACGTTCGCGAAAGACGCGGTCGCTGCGTTGAAGAAGGGCTTCCTGCGAACGGACCACGAGGTACACGTTGCATTGCGCATTATGCATTGCCTTGTCCAGCCATTGAGGTCATCGTCATGCTCACAAACCCACGCATGACTGGCCGGCTGTATCTATCTACAACAGTATCTGCAGATTGCGAACCGAAAGAACTCGGAGGACGGCACGACCGCCGTGGTCGTGGTGACGCAGGGTGACAGCATCTACGTGGCGCACGCGGGCGACTCGCGCGCGATCCTTGTGCACAGCAATGGCAAGGTGACGGCGCTGACGTCCGACCACAAGCCGAACCGGCCGGACGAACGCAAGCGCGTGCAAGACCTGGGCGGCTCGGTGGTGTTCTGGGGCGTCTGGCGCGTCGAAGGTATCCTCGCCGTGTCGCGCGCGATCGGCGACCGCATGCTCAAGCCGTTCGTGATTGCCGAACCCGAGGTGAAGCAGCATACACGCGCGCGCAACGACTGGTTTCTGATAGTCGCGAGCGACGGCGTGTGGGACACGATCACGAACGAGGACGCCGCGGAGATCGCGATGAAGCACACGGACGACGTGCAGGACGCGGCCAAGCACATTATGGATGAGGCGTACGCGCGCGGCAGCTTAGACAACATCTGTGTCATGGTCATCGATTTGAGAACGTGAGTCTCGTTGTGCTTGCTGCTGGTGTGTTATATACAGGTGCAATGAAGACTGGCTGACTGACTGGGTGTGTGGCTGCTATGCGTTGTGTCATGTAGAGAGAAGAATCAGTGCGTCAAGTAGGACGCATAGAGATAGGGGAATCGTCCATCATGTCTGGTAGAGATAGTCGCTTAGACGCGAACCTACCACCCTATCGACCAAGAAGCAAAGAGGGGACGGCACTAACCGACCGGCCCCGTCGAATTTTAATCGTGCAAGTTCGATCCAGAAGTCTGTCTTCATTCTCTGTGCCTTATAAAGGGGACTTCCTTGGTGAGTGTGAACCTCATGGAGAGCTTTATACATATTGCGAGTGATCTATCACTTGTACGACACTTGCGTGGGCCGCGTGAGCACTTTTCGGAAGCGCTCGTTCACGCAGGCGTCCTGCGTCGCCGAGCTCTCGGTCACGTAGCGCGCTCTCACGAGTTCGTCGCACTCGGTCGTCCAGCGCTTGCGGTGCTTGTCAAGCTCGTCCTCTGGCATGCGACGCCCCTTCATCTCGCGCGGCGCGGCGAACTCTGTCGGCTATGACACAAGCAAGCGAATGAAGCAGAAGCCCAGTATTGAATAGTCAGCCGTGTGCAGTATGATTAGGGCTAAGTGTGCATGTTACACACCGTTGCAGAGTTATTGAGCGTCGACTGCGCGAGTGAGATCCACGTCGAGGCGCCGCGCGTCTTGTCCGCGCCGACGATCTGGTGGTAGTCGTACTTTGGGTCGTCCGGTCGCTTAAGCCCACCGCCAAACTCGTGCCGTTTGATACTCACGCCGTTGAGCATCTGGTCGCGCGTGTTCGTCTCGTACTTGACGCCGCCGTCCCAGTGCTGCGTGACGGCATTCGGGCGGTACGTCTCTTCGACGAAGTTACCCACGAGCGTCGTGCAGTCGTACGAGCGCTTGCCGCCGCGCAGGATGTTGGAGCCGCCGCCGCCGATCACCATCGTGTGACTCTTCACTTGTTGTGTGTGTATAGAGCTTGGTATGCAGTAGAAACTGCTTTAGGCAGTAGCCGAGCACACCGATGGTGTCGTGCTCCATGATCGTCCTTGCCATCTGAGCTGGTCCAAATGCGTCGGTGATTATCAGATCTGATTGGAGTGAAATGGAGTGCTCTGATTGGTCCACGAAGAGCTCTATTCTCGGGTTGGCTCGAGGCGCAATGTGTCGATTTTACCTCTCTAGAGTGACAAAACATTTTCATTACCTCATCTTAGTGACCTGCGATGACCCCTTCAAAGTGGCCCCAGTTCGAGATACCAACTCAACGGCAGCAACACAACCGAAGCAAGCAAGATGGTGCTGATGAACGTGAGTCTGCCACAACTGGTGCTGCTGCCGCCCATCGTGCTCGTCGTAGCGGGTGTCGCGCTCTTCAACTTCCAGAATCTCTTCCGCTTCCTCTCCACTGGTACGCTCATCATCATTGTCGAATGATTGATGCTGGTGTCATGACGCAGGGGAAGTGATCGACTGGCGCACTTTTGTTTGACTTGTTACTTGGTTGTATGCGTGTGTGCGTGCACAGGACTCAAGGACTACATGACGATCCCGATTGTGCAGACCCTGCGACCATGTACGTCCTCCATAGTGCAGTTGATCTCTAGGAGAGCCCGTTCGTGATATTGCTCACATTCACTTCCTGCTGCTCGTGTTTGACTCTCGCCGATGTCTGAAGACGTGAACAACCTCAAGTATGCGCTCGAGCAAGTTCTCGGTAAGGACAATGCCACGCTTAGTCACCCTTAACGGTGGCTGCATGCTGACCTTTTTCGATTGTGTGGAATGCTGTGTGTAGGCAAGGCGTCGGCGTTTAAATTCAACCTATCGCACGTGCTGATGATGGCGGTAGTGATCATGCTCATGGCCGTGTACAACGCGATCCAGAAGAACAACGAGCTCCAGGAGCAGCAGCTGAAGCTCCTGCTCGCGCGTCAGAAGACCAAGCGCGACTAACTGTCTGGTACAAGTATACACGCAAGTGAACAGCCACACAAAGAAACTCCGTGGGATGGATTGACTATGCAAATGAGCTGGGGACTCACCACGTAAGTAACGCAAATCTAAAGAGCATGCGGCTTAATTTTGCTTCTATGTCTATTCATAATCATCATTGTGCCTGCGTTGTCGTACAATACGCAACCTGTTATCAACCGTCATGTCAATGCCTGGTCGCAGTCTCTCTCTCAGTGGCACCAATCATCCATCACACAAGATACAGCCGCCCAAGCACTTGGCATTGAAGATGCACGCTGCGCTGCGCAAGTGAGTGCTCGTGGTGCTCAGTTCGTTCAACCTACTCACGAGCGTCGCGCTGCTGAGCTCGTCCTCCTCGTGCCCGCGGGAGCCAATGAACTAGCTCGGCATCGATGCAAGAGGCGTCGTATACGTGCTCAAGTACGTTGTCGGTACGTCCATCCGCTCCATTCAATTGACAGAGCGCCTTTATTGTGAGAAGACGCTTGCTAATGGTGGCACTGCTGTCAATCTCAGAAGCCAAGAACCTGCGGCTTGCGTTCGCACGTTTTGTCGGTATGTCGTTGAGCCGATTTCCAGGAGTGCGTTTATATTACTTCAAAGTACCAGAGGCGTGTAGTAACGTTCTGCTATTCCATCACATACGCCAAGTGTCGGCGTTGGACCTGAGCATCGACCACGTTCTGGTCTTCTGTGGAGCATCCTGCTCTTCGCTGCGCTCTGCAATTTGGCTACCAGCTCTGACAGCAACAGCAGCAGCCGCAAGCAGCAGCAACCGGACAGCCAGATCACTCTCCACCTCACGAGCAACGTGAAGAGCAAGAGTGCGCGCTGCACGCTGCTCTGCGGCTTTGACGAGCTCGACCCGGTGCGCACGGGGCGCGTGGAGCTCCATCGCGACGACGCCATCGATATGCTGAGCTTCACGTACCAGCACCAGGAGCGAGCACTCTACGCGGACACCAGCAGCCGCGAGCACCAACAATGCGAAGACGACAACGAGAACTTGTCTTCGTGAAGCAACCAATTTCAGAAACCAATTTTCACGTACAAATGCAGAAATGCAAAGGTGACGACGTTCTGTAAGTTAATGAAAGGAAAATCAAAGACCTACCGGTAGCAGAGAAATGCAAAGAGAGAGACACCAAACCAGATCCTAACGAACTGTTCGCATCTCCTTGATTCCTTCCCTTCATTCGTCACGCACTTACGCGTACAGCTCCTCGATGGCCGCGTCGTACTTCTCCAACACGATCTTGCGCTTGAGCTTCAGCGTTGGGGTGAGCTCGCCGCCGTGGATCGAGAAGTCCGTGTCCAGGATCTTGTACTTGCCGATGTTCTGCGCACGCGATGTGGCGCGAGCGTTCGCGCGCTTCACGCCCTTCTCCAGGTACTCCTTGACCTTCGCGCACTCCTTCGCCTCCGCCACAGTCGTCGCCGAGCTGCCAATCTCATTGCAAATCGCCAGCGCCTTCGGGTCGAGCTTGTCGGTTGGCACGCCTTCCGAGTCGGCCGTCACACGGAGCGTGAAGAGCACCGTGAGGAACTTTCGGCGGTCGCCGATGACCATCGCGTTCGATAGCATCTGAATCTCCTCCTTGAGGTTGTCTTCGATAAGAATTGGTGGTACGTTCTCGCCACCGGCCGTAACGATCAGCTCCTTGATGCGGCCCGTGATCGTCATGAAGCCGTCTTCGTCGAGCTTGCCGCAATCGCCAGAGTGCAAGTAGCCGTCCTCGTCGATCGTATCCTTCGTTGCCTGCTCGCCCTTCATGTACCCCATCATGATGTTGCGACCACTGAAAATCAGCTCGTCGGTTCCAGGGACGATCCTCGTCGTCGAGCCGTCAATTGAGACACCGCAGGTGCCGATCTTCCACATGCCGCGCATGCAGACCGTCTGTGGACCAGTAGCCTCACTCTGGCCGAAGAACTCGTAGAGTGGAATGTCGAGCGAGCCAAAGTACTCGACAACTTCGCGACTGATTGGCGCGGCACCGCTGAAGCAAGCGATGCACTGGTCGAGACCAAGCGCCTCCTTGATACGGCTCAACACCAACGCGTTCGCAATACCGAATCCGCACGGAGCGCCGCCCGACTTGCCGTACTGCGCCATCTCGGTCTTCTGCGCGGCCTTGTCCTTCGCGTAGGTGGCGATGCGCTTCTTGATGCCAGTCGTTTCCGCCGAGATCGACCACATCTTCTCGGCGATTTTCTCCCACACGCGAGGCACACCGAGGAAGAACGTTGGGCGCACTTCCTTGAGCGTCACGCCGAGCGAGCCCTTGAGCGCATCCGGCTGCGCAAAGAAGCTCTGCAGACCGCACACCACTGGCAGCATGATGTCAATGAGCTGCGCGGCAATGTGCGACATTGGGAGGAAACTCACGAGACGGTCGCTGTTCGACATCTGCACGCCGTAGTGGCGCTTGATCATGCTCACGACACTCAAGATCGTCCAGACCATGTTGTCGTGCGAGATCATGACGGCCTTCGGGTCGCCGGTCGTGCCGGACGTGTAGATGAGCGTGCAGCAGTTGCCCGGCTTCTGGACGTCCATGCGCTCGTCGAGCTTCTCCTGGGGCACGTCCTTGCCGAGCTTCAAGAAGTCGTCAAAGGCGTACACTGGCACCTTGCACTGGAGACCAGCTGGCACGGGCGCGTTGTAGATGATCAGCGCCTTGAGCTTTGGCAGGTTCTTCTCAATGGACACAAACTTCTCGAGCTGAGTCACACCGTCGCACACGACAACGACCGAGTCCGAGTGCTTGGCGATGTACTCGCACGCAGGAGGGTTGTTGGTCGTGTAGATACCGGCAGCGACACCGCCGGCAAAGATCGCGCCGACATCGGCGATCGCCCACTCGGGCGAGTTGAAACCGATGATGCTCACGCCCTCGTAGCGCTCGAGGCCGATGGCCAAGAGCGACTTGGCGAACGCGCACACCGTGTCGTAGTAGCGTTGGAACGTGTACGATTGCCTGCGTGCAAGCAACAAAAGAGGGAAAAGTCAACATTGCGATCTTTCTGTCGTCACGTAATCACATACGATCCGACAACAACAACGCACCATTCGCCGTCGACCTTCTGGTGGAGCGCCTTGCCCTCTGGGTGGCGCGCGACCACCTCCTTGAACGCCTGCACCACGGTCTTCGGCGGCAACGCGCCCATGCCGGATTCCGCCATGCGGAGCTTCACTTCGCCATCAATGTTCCACGTCTACAAGTACACACACAAAACACGCGATCGAATAATGAGCGTTCGCTGCTGCCAGATACACCACACATGGGGGAAGAAAGCAGCGCACACGCACCGTAAGGTCGGTCATGGCTGCTGTTTGTTGTTAATTTGGTCGATAGAGAGAGAACGAGGGCTTCTTCCTTCTTCGTCGTCGTCTTCTCCTGCGCGTCGCAAATTCCACACTGCGAGAGAGCTCGCTCGCCCGCTCGTTTCGCACCCGCCGGCTGTTCTCTTTTCGCTTCCTACTAAGTACGGATATGGAGCTTCGACGCTTCGATAGGTGCGAGTAGTAATTGGTAAATAAAATTTGACAAATTTAAATCTGAATTTCAGCAACAGCATTTTTGTTGCTTGCATAATCGTTTCACGATTACCTTGAAAAGATTACTACGACCCAAAAGAATGCGAGAACGGCATGAACATTTGAGCAGCTATAGTAGACTTCCAGTGATAGCTTTAGTGAGATCACAGGCTTGCCATTGTTGCCCAAACCTACCATAGCAGAATTCTCTGATTGATCCGAACCGGAAGAATTTTGTATTCCATGAATTCAGTGCGAAATGTGAGCTCGGTTATAATTTGAGTTTGAACAAGCCGGCTCTGTTTTTCGTACTCTTGCTGGTCCTGCCACATCGCATCACAAAAAAAAGGCGTCGAGATGCAGAATCCGCCGCAACGCCATCCCATCCTCCCCCGAAATTGACATATGGCATCGCGCGCATTTCGAGATGATCCAATTTGGCGAAATTGAAGAAATGAAAGCAACACTATGGGCGAAAGTGCAGTATCTGTCTATGGTGACGTTCGAGGAGCTGTGGACAGGCAGCATGAGGTCAACAATCCTCAATGCTCGACAAGGAAGGCTCAAAAGCAGGAAGGCTTCCAACGGGAAACAATGTGTCCCAGCAGCCAGCTGCAAAGTCGTCGATTTGGTCGTGCTCTCTTTTGGCTGGTGGCTTCCATTCCATATTTTCGCTTGTCGATTTCTTTTTTCTGGTGCTAGTTTGGGCATTCTTAATTTCTTTTTCTGGTGCTCAAGTTAACTTATCTGATTAGGCAGTGTGGTTTCACTTTAGCGGGTTTTGGCTATTTAACAGTTCTGGTATTTTACTGAAAAAATCGAAAATAGCTTTTCGAGTGAGAGCAAGCGATTGCGTTCGACAGCCTCAATTCCTTCCTTCACTTCCGGCCTTTCTTGTGCGCTGCACAGTCACAGTCGCGACTTATTCGAGGGCAGACATGCCTCACAGGCATGCCCATTTTACGTGTCAGTTTTGCAATCACATGCAGGTGTTTACGCACTTGTAATGTTGATTTGAGCATCTTGTTTGCTTAAAATAATTTATGTATTGCTGCTAGTATAGAATTTATGCTTTGTATATCCTGTTTATCATACGAAGTAATGTCTTATGACGAGTAGCGTTTATTCAGGGTGCTCTTGAGGTCTTCGCAAAGCAAGAATTGTGCACGCCATCTTTGCTTTGCCTGATCGGCGATCAGGCAAGCAGACTTGAAGATCGTCTGCCGCATTATTGAACGGACCTCTGTACCAAGAGCGAAAGAAAGGCTGGTAAACTCGCCAGCCAGCATCGAAATTCTTGGTCGCCGGGACGCTGCTCCAATTTGTCATCATCTTTGTCCCAACGCTTGTTTAAAGGGCTCGCGTTTTAGCAACCTAAGAACAACGTCGCGACAATTTCAAAAGCAACCATAGCACAATGTGCAACCTTAGCACACTTACAGCAACCCAATAATTTGAAGCAACCTTAAAAAAATTACTTCCTGCGGCAAAAAGAATTTGGGTAAATTCCAAAAGGTGACTCAAATTGTAATATTCCATCAAAAAGTGACTCAAGCAGTATTTTATCACGTAAATTACGGGTAAAATATTAAATGCTATTGACACACTCAGATCCACATCTGCATCACATGGTTGCAAACAGCTAGCACGGTGGCAAAAATTGCGTTCATCAGAGCATTCTGGTCCTTCTGATCCTAAAGATCGCACAGTGGAGCACTCTTTCGCATATAGAATGTATCGTCCTCTCAATCTGATGATAGACTTCGTTGGTGGGCATGTGAATCTCGTTGCATCGCTGCTCATTACTGAAGTTCATGGAGACGTCACAACTTCAGCACGGCCTAAAGACCGCAACCTGGCGAAACAGCAGGGAGCTGACTGCAGCAGTACAAGATGTGGCTCTCAAG
>JAADXK010000520.1:0-21144 GCA_023337805.1 Globisporangium barbulae
CGCGCTTTGTGTCTGCAGCCTCTTCGTGCTCTCTGTCGACCGCTTCGAGGCGATCCTGGACGAGTTCCCGCGCTACCGCAGCTTGTGTGTGAAGATCTGGGTCATGAACCGCAACTTGCCCGGAAAATGATCGAGCTGAGGGATTCACGAGGTGTGCTGCGGCTTGCGGCGGCGGTTGGCGAAATGTTGGCACTGTAGGCTTGCTCTAATGATTATCAAACGCAAAGCTGCCTCCTAACAGGAGCAGGGTGGCTGAGCGGACTACTGCCGTCAACAACACCGTGTAGATGGACATGATGAGGCTCGAGTAGATCGCGAAGACGCCCAGCATGGCCATGCGCTCACGGCCGACGACGTGGTTAGTTAAAGGGTGGGTATAGACGACGTACGTACATACCGCTGGGCAATTCCGTCGTGACGAGGCCATTAGCAGATCCAGTAAACGAAGCTTCGCCAACGCCAGCCTTGTTAACGCACCTGCCTTGTTGCACATCGACAGATGATGGATAATGACGCACTTGTAGCGTCGATCTGTCGGAAGGCACTTGCGTAGTGCGGGGAAAAAGAGAAAGTGAGAGCAGTTAAAGAGAAGGCGACACGCATCCCGGTGAGGAGTGATGGTAGAGGCAACTTCAACTTCTCAACGTTGCCTTGTTCCCGTTTGTCTACCAAGACATAGTTGTAGACGGCTCGGTTGCCAGTTCACTCAGCTGTGGTGCACGTCACCATGAAACAAACTTAGTTGTGCCAAATCTCCCTTCGCTTCTCGACTGATCTCGAAGATTGCTTGGTTTCTGTTCACTCACTCCAGCCGGACACATGCAAACGAAGCTTGCTGCGTATTGCTTGCTATGGCTGCGGTTGCAGTGCTGTATTCGCATTCTCTCCTGACAAAGGCTTCCAGCAGACATTCTTGCAGCAAATTTAATAATCTCCAGCAGGTCAGGGCCGAAGAGCGAGATGCGACCAATTCGCACTTCTTGTCGCGACTGCCAACGCACAGCCTAACTGCAACCCACAGCTGCTGGATGCTGGAATCCCATCTGTCAACGATACCTTCATGACCTGAAAACATGTGAGTTGCAATATTCAACAGCACGCGGTTGAACATGGCATGCAAATATCGTTCGACATCAAAAATAAGTGCTTTTCTCTCGCTCAACAAATAAAAGGTTGAAAGGCGCTTTTCTCATTCCTCGCTATAATGGCGTAATGCTCTATAACCAAAAAAATTGTATTAATTTGACGAAAATAAACCTGGCTTTAATTGAAATATGCTCGTTTCCGTATTCTCACTAAAAACGAATAAATCAGCGAACCCAAGTGAGAAGCGCACCGCAATTCCGTATTTTCGTGGATAAAACACAGCTCACTACTAATACCCCTTGTAAATATCATGTAGTATTTAATAAGGGTTTTGTTTGTTGGGTCTTACAACAAGACAGGTGATTTTGACAAACCTTCAATACTGCATGAGTACATGTTCTTGGACAACTGTGAGTGTGCCTTACTCGCGCATTTACCAGTGTTCTACTAATGCACCAGCATTTTCCCCAGTAGCAGCTACCAAAGCGCGCAGAAAGCAGGAAGGCACGCTGGAAGCGCAAGTGTCTGTGTGTGCGTGGTGCGTGCGTCCGTGGTGTCGTCGAAGGCAGGGAGCGCAAGTGTTTTGAGTGCGTGGCGACATCGTCGTCTATCTTAAGACCCATCGCGTGTGCCTATTGTTGGCCGCCGAGTGGACATCTCGCCATCACACGCAGTCGTTTCAAAGTCGTACGCAGGTTTGGCGCCGGTGCTTTCTCCGTTTCCGCGCGCGAGTCAACCGCCACTAGAGACAACGCGAGAACGAGCGAGCGAGTGAGTGAGACTGGCGTAGAAGCAGCTGAAGCAGCGACAGGGGACGTGGGTGGTAAAGACAGACACGAGCGCGTTCTCTCACCCCGCACACTGACGACACGCTGCGTGCGTCATTACGATCCGAACGAGCCGCGCGCCATTTGAGCATGGGCTGTATTTTCACCAAAGTCTGCAACGAAGAAGGTGCGTTGCAATAACGTCATGTTGCTCTGATGTTGGCGGTTGGACTCGGACTAAATGAGTGCTCTATGCGGCCCGTGCATGCAGTGGATCTGATAGAAGACGGAGACAACGGCGAGAAACCAGCGATGAAACAGCAGCGGCGCCTCTCGCGCGCCAAGACGACGCTGCTGGTCGTCGAGCCGCAGGAAGCCGCGGTCGCGAACAGCAGCAAGGCGCCCGGCAGCAACAACAAGATCAAGGTCCGCAAGAGCGACGACCCGGCGCTCGAGACGACGTTCTACGGCGGCGGCATCCCCGGCACGGCGCTCGATTCGGAGCGCGTTGAGCTCCCTGAATTCACGGGCGTGCGCGAGGGCGGCTACCAGGTAGACATTGCGCTTTTCATTGTCTGCTTTGTGAGGAGCTCTTGGCACGTGCTGTACGTGTTGTTATGAGTTATTAGCGTCACGAAACTCACCATGTATGCGCGTTTGTTGTACTCTTGTAGTCGGTGAATGGACGCCTGCGGTGGGGGACGCGCACGCGCGCGGGCAACGACCCGCTGCGGCGGCGGAAGGAGAACCAGGACAGCTTCTGCGTGTGCGACATGCTCGCGGACGAGAAGCAGCTGACGTTCTTCTCGGTCTTTGACGGCCACGGGCCCGAGGGCGCCTTCGTGAGCCACTATGTACGCGAGCTCTACCACGAGAGCCTCGCCGAATCGTACGCGACGACGATGCGCCGCATGTCAGCGTCCTCCAGGAAGGCATCGGTGTCCTGCGACGTGATCTCCGAGATGTTCCAGCAAGCAGCGCGCGCGGTCACCGAGAAGCTCACGGACAGCACGATCGATATCAGCGTGAGCGGTACGACAGCCGTGGGGCTGCTCGTGAGCGACCGCGACCTGTTCATCGCGAACGTGGGCGATAGCCGCACGGTCGTGGCGCAGTTCAGCGACATTGACGACGCCTACGTGCTGCACTGCGAGACGCGGGACCACAAGCCGGACGTGCCCGAGGAGCGGCAACGAATCGAGGCCAACAACGGTCGCGTCTTTGAATGGGGCACGTTCCGTGTCTGGCTCCAGGACGTAGATATGCCCGGTCTCGCCATGTCGCGCTCGTTCGGCGACGCGGTCGCCAAGACTGTTGGCGTGACGAGCGACCCTGAAGTGACGATCGTCGAGAGAGTAACGTTCGGCCGGAAGGAGCGGCCGTCGTTTGCCGTGCTCGCGAGCGACGGCGTGTGGGAGTTCATGACGAGCGACGAGTGCATCGAGTTCGTCGCGCAGTGCATCCTCAAGTCCGGCATGACGCCGCAGGAGACGTGCAACGCGCTCGTGGAAGAGGCTTACGAGCGCTGGAGCGCCGAAGAGGACGTGGTCGACGACATCACCGCCGCGATCGTGTACTTTTGAGAGAACGTGGCTTGTTCGTAGCAGTACTTCGTAGTACCACACCAGGGCTAGCTAGCCCTTCGCAAGGGGCAACTTCTGAGACGCCTGGCTGGACCGGCGCAAGCCGAAGGCGACGTCACGTTCCAGCCCAGCCAGCACATCCTGTGAGGCTTCCAGGCTGAAGGGTGGGAGCTACGCTCTCTGGAGATCAGAGTCTGCTCATTAACAAAGGAGTGGAGAGGCGACACGTCTTTCCCACTAGAAAGAGAGGGCCGATCGCCTTTCGCAGACAAGCATTTCTTCCAGGATGCTGGTAAAGAAGAGAAGACAAGTAGAGTATTTAGAGGAGAGCGTGGCGATGGAGAAGCGGCTGTCGTCCGTTCATTGGCAGTGGGCGGCAGATATTTATTGAGGACAACAGAGAACGAACGAGCGCTTGAGCGCGAGAGAGGAATACAAAAGTTTTGCTGACCCGACACGCTTTTCTTTCTGCAGTGGACGTGAATGAAGAACGCCGGCATCCCTGTCTACCAGAGCCTACTGCGCCATCGAGCTCGCATCTGTGAGCCTTGACGCACGGCTCCAAGTGTCTAAAGCCAAAAGAGCGAGGTGCGCCCCCTTAGAACGGCTCGAAGCGAGAGATTCTCAGAGAAGCCGTCAGGCGATCACACTTCGTGGCTTCTGCAGACGTGATTGCGTTGCGTTAGTTGAAGAGCAGGCGTGATATGGAGCCGATCGGTGGGTTAGTCAGTTAGTCAGTCGTTGGCCCGCCCGACGTAGGCTCTCGTCGTGTTATCGAACTGGACCGACGTTGCGAAGAGCTCCAGACGCGCATCGAAACGAGCAAGCGAGCGATTCAACAATCCAAGAGTGGACTGACTGCAAGCCTCTGCATGCGTTACCCTCACGTCTGTTCTGCCTCTCTGTTGAGTGAACTTGTGGCTCACAAAAGCGCGCGCGTTGGTCGTTTGCTCCTGATGATAATTGCTCGAATGTCGAAGCGCCGAGGATACGTTTAGAGTCGCGTGCGTGCGTGCGTCGCGTGTGTGTGTGACATTGGCGCCACCTGGTGATCCTGCGGATCATCGCTCGCTCCGGAGCGATCTCGGTGCCAGCGCGATCCGAATGCGTTTGCCCGTCCAATCGGCTGCAGCTCTCATTCCGGAGTTGGCGACCAAGAGCTCAAGTGAAAGAGGGAGTGAGAGGAACGAGTGCGCGCCGTCAGCCGACCTCTTCATAAGCTGCAAGCGATACCAGCACACACGCGTCGAAACGATAGCAGCCAGTGATGTCAAGCATTTGACACAAGGAAACAAGCTACCGATGCACTGGCAGACTCCACAGCTTCCAAAGTTCACGACCGCAGCACACAAGTCAAGACAACCAAGAAACAAGGTTCGTGTGATAACTCATGGCATGTATTCGCACATCGGCAACGGGTTATTCTGCGAAAGGATCAGTTCAAAATGTATACACAAACTGCAGGTGCATCTAGCGCTTAGAGCGCGAGCGACATGATCAGCGAGGCAGCGATCGTAGCGAAGGCGAGCGAGGCCTGGCCGGCAGACGACGTCTTGTCGGTCGACGTGCTGTTCTTGCTACCAGAAACGCTGTTACTCGACGAGTTGCTCGACGACACATTCGACTTGGTCTCCGACTCTGGGAGCGCGGTGTACGCCTTGACGAGTTTTGGGAACGTGAACTTGCCGTCAGTGGTCTCGCACTTCTCGGCGGCCGTGCAAGGCTTGCACAACTGCGCGTAGCCGGTACGCTTGCAACCGTTGCCGCTGCCGCACGACGCGACGGTCTTGTAGCAAGGTGGGTTCACCTTGGCGAGTTCCGCCGGAGTTGGAATCGCCTTGAACGCAGCCGACACCTTCGGGTCGACCTGGGTCGAGCCCTTGGTGAGGAGCGTCGCGTACGTGTCGAGCATCACCTGCGTGCGGTTCTTGTTCGCTTCCTTGTTGAGCGGGTCAGCCCAGAACGGAAGCGAGGTATCAAGCTTCTTGCTCGCCAAATCGTACGAGAACTCAACATTCTTCTCGCTGGCAAGACACCACTCCGTAAAGTTCTTGTACGGCTTCGAGGTCGCCTCGTTCACCATGCTCGTGATGCCGACGATGTCGTCGATTGGCACCCAGCCGAGAATGTTGTACGCAAACGTGCACTCCACACCGTTCGGAGCAACACCCACCGGGCACAGACCCTTGCGGGTCGACGCACGGCAAGCGTCCGTCTTGTTCTTGCCCCATGGCTGCGATGGGCACGAGTTTGGGAACGAAAACCAGTAGTTGTCCGGGTATGGAGCACGGTCGCTTTCCTCCTTGTTGGTGCCACCGACGAACGGGCCGACGTTCGGCTGGCCGTGCTCGCCGCTGAACTGGTAGCACTCCACTGGGAGCGTCGATTCGCCCACCGTTGGCGTACAGCGACCACCATCCATGGCAATCATCGGACCGTACTCGGGGGTCGACCAGTCGTTCTGGAACTGCGCGATCGTCTCGTTGGTCTGCGCGATCAAGATCTCGTAGAACACAACGTTCTGCACCTTGGACTTGCGCTCGCAACGCTTCGAGGAGTCGCGGTTCTTGATATTGATTGCTTCCGCCTGCACGTACATGAGCGCACCCTCAACACTGGCAGTGTTGACACTGTCGAGCGACGAGAGGTAGCCGGCGTCGAGCTTGCCACCGCCAAAGCTGGACACAAGCTGACCCTCCACGAGGATCGGTGAGTCGCTCTGCACACGGGCCTGCACCACGCGCACGGGGGACATGTGGTACGCGTCATTGGTTGGGGTCGCCTTGAACGTCGAGAGAAGGTCGCCAGTGGTGGCGCCCGTCGAGGACGAACCGGCAGCGGCGGCCGGGGTCGCAGCAGGGGCGGTCGTGGTGGTGACCTCCGCACCGGCGGCGGCCGAGACAGTGCCCGCGCCCACTGGGGCAGTGGTCGGTGGCGCCGTCGTGGCAGTCTGGGCCGACACGGCGGCGACCGCGGCCGCGGCGGAGAGGACGATCGAGGCGAGCTTCATGGTTATGAGAAGGTGGCGGGGAAGAGTACTTTACGTGGATGTGAGTCCAGTAAGGTGAATTGGCGAATGAGCCGAGGGACTGACGGCAAACGACGGCCGGGCCCACCCAACGCGCACTCGCTCCATCTTGCCTTTGCGTATTGCTTGACTTCAGCCCGCCCGCCCCACGCAACTGGCTCGATGGCGTTTCTCCATCATATACAAACAGCAAGCTTGTCGCGCGCGAGAGAGAGGGGGGAGGGAGCAGAGACTTGACTGACCGACCGAGGGAAGACGGCAGGAAGACGGGTCACCGCCATCTGGCGTGGACCGCACGACAAGCGAAGACGAGTCCCTTTTCCGCCAAGTGCAACCAGACGATAAGCAAAAAATCGTCGCGCACTCTTCCGCGCACAAAAGTCAATGTCCGGCAGGTTGAAACCGTCAAGCTGCGGACGAACCACTTGGAGTTTGTAAGGAAGTCAGACCAAATATCGGATCCGAAAATACTTTTGTGTGTGAGGAAAGGGTCAAAATTAACGGCTGGTTTGTTCCGGCATGAATATCAAAAGCGCCAAAAATGTTGTTGCTTTTTTCTCGCACAAGACAATAATAAGAACAGCGATGTGAATACTCAAACTTTTGGCTTGGCTAGCTTTTGTCGGAAACTTAACAGATGGTTGGGAGCGAAAAAGCGGCGCAAACGAACACAGTTTGGCTGATGAACTTGCCAGTAAAGCATATCCAATCAATGCAATCGCCGAGTTGGCTGTGACCTCGGTCAAGTGTGACAATCACGCGTCCTGCCAGTTGGCGCGTTCTGATATTGCTGCTGCTATTTGTTTGGATGCAAATTAACTCGAAAACGACGACGCTGCGGCACCCAAAGACACCAGTTTGCTGGAAAAAAGTGCTTCGCGCACAATCAAACGGGTTGCGTTGCTGGATATTTGCTGCCGTTTTGCTTTCCATAGAAAAGCTTCGTGTTGCGCTCTTTTTCACCGAATGTGGTCAGAAGCGACACTGTCGCTCTTGCGTACGTAATGGTCCCACTTGTACACTGTTTCTGCACTCATTGAACCGGCTCTCGATCTCTTGATAGAGTGTCCATCTCGCTCGAGATCTGGCAGCAAATTGAGTCATTTATTGCTAGCGGCCTTTGAAAATGGAAATGGAGCCTTCGTCTCTAGCTGTGGACCCAATTACGGAGATTCATTCATTGCTCGCCCCTCTGCCATCGCGCACACCTCTGGAAACTTCGATCCGTCCGTTATAGGGGGTGATAGCTCGGATCCCTTCTTTGCCATGGTGAGTGTGCACCAAAGCACACACACTCTCTCTCTTCCTCCCCATGCGCACCAACTACATTTAGTCCACACACCAGCAGCCATCCATTCACTCGTTTGGCTTATTGCGTGTCGGGTGGTGGTACGGTCATGGCGATTGCTCAACACGCAGCAGCAAGTGCAACAATATGGAGATTGAAATTCGAAGCCCCTCGCTCATGAATCCCACGTCACACAAAACGACCAAACGCTCTCCACCCACTGTGCATCTCCCAACGCGCCCGCGCTGCTGCTGCTGACTCTTTTCAGAAGAAGCGGAAAAAGATCGCAACATAGTCAGCTCAATCAAGTCTCACAGGATGGAAGCGATACAATATCTCTTTTTCAACCACCGTAATGTACGGGGTATTCAAATATACGAGAAAAGGGTGCGATTGTACCCATATTAAAGCGGATTCATTATTACACATTACACACAATAAAATGGAAATTAGAGAGCGCATGCAGCATGCACAGCACAATAGAAAGCTCAGCTATCTGTCAGCGCGGCATGTGGGCTTGGCCAATACGAGCCATGCTTGCACGTCCGCTGTTGGTGCGAGCATTGACTACAGGACGTCGCCAGTTCGACGCAAATGCCGATCATTTACACTCGTGTCATCACCAGCCGCTTTCTTTCTCACTGAATGAACGAACGGCTTGAATGAAAGCAACCGCACAATTCGAAAGCTCATCGCTTTGTTTACTACGTGACGGGGATTGACGCTCACGCGGTCACACTGCATGCTGCATGCTCAGCCTTGTGGATTCTTTTGCGGATCATAGGAGAGTGGCGCTGCACGTCGTGCAGCTGAGAATCCAGCTCGCGCTTGCCATTCACGACCAGGCTCTCACGATGCGAACTATTAGACCACTGGCACTCCGACTCGCTGTGATTCGACATCTCGCGAGAAAGCGCCTTGCACTGCATGGCTCTGCTCGTGGTCCCCACAGTGCGCGCGGCGCGCAGGTGATAGCACAGGGGCATGAACTCGATCGGCGCTAGCACAGTTGCGTGCTCCTGGACTGGGTGAAATGGCGATGTCCCTCGCGAGTAGCCAGCTGACCAGATGAGCAAGACCACGATGGAGACGACGACCTGGCACGGCAGCGGCTGGAAGTTGATGCCGTTGTCGATCGTCAGGAGGCACAAGATGTTCATGCCCACGACGATCTCCACGCCTGGATACCAAGTGGCGGTAATCCCACGCGGAGATGCCCATGAGCTACTTCAGCGACTCGGCATGATCCCAGCAGAAGATGACGAGCACAAACGGAGCGCCACGTTCTCGGCAAACACGTCGAAGGTGTACTTGTTCCGTCGTGTGGTCATAGTGAAGCAGTCCGCCTATGGATCTGGATTCGTTGATGATGACGACTCCCATGTGCTGCTGCTGTTGTTGAAGGCTCTGACGGGCGGTACCACAAGACCTCGAAGCACTGGTCCCCTGGGCGAGAAGTGGACGACTGGAGCCATGCGCGCGGGCTATTAGACACGAATACTGCTGCTGGCCACCGTCCCTCTTCGAAACCATCGCCCACGTCTTCGTTCTCGCTCTTGCTCCGACCACTGCTGCTAAAGGCCCGAGGTGGATCTGTTGAGAGGCCCGTCCGCCTAAGCTTCATATACCCCGCCTCTGGTTTTTCCCAGTGAGCCATGCAAAGAGACTGACTCACCCGCGTCTGTGCCACCGTCGATGTCGCATTGAGGAGAGTCTGGATGCTTGCTATGCCAGAGGAACTGCAAGCAAGTCTTGTTGAGCGCTGGTGGAAAGGCGGCGCCGCACCTCGCAATGCCGACGCCAACCATTCCGAGACGCTTGATGAACTCGTCGCCCGTGCAAAAGAGAAAATCGTCGACCGCGCTCACGCTTCTCCGCACCGCGAGCTTGTAATCCAGGTTGCCGTCTCAACTCTATTGCCATTGGTTCTTAAGCTGTCAATTGTTGTTGGTCCTTCGCCTGCGTGGTGTCCGATTGGCCACCCGCAGCAAAGATGTTGTCGGTGTCTGACTGTGCACCCGCCAACTTCTCGACCGAAAGCCTCCACTGTAGCAACGGCAGCGGCGATCTTGCCGTTCACAGTGATGAATCGAGCGCCGGAAGTGACGAAAGCACAGCCACGTCCTGATTGCAGCTCGACGGACGGACGCTCAGATGCAGCACCGAGGTGGCCACGTGGCGTTCCGTTGCTTGGTAGCAGTCGCGCGCTGGGATCAGGTTGAGACTCGATCTCGTTTCTGGCTTCGCTTTCGACTTCAAATCTTGGCATGCTCCTCGAAAAGTTGGAGCATAGGAACACGGGAAATTGCTTCTGTTGCTGTGACTCATGGCGTGATCAGCTCATGGGCTCCAGCACCGTCGCCTTCTTCAACGTCACAACGGTTTCTGTAGTCGATCGCACGAATTCATAAGCTGGAGAAGCGAAGCGATAGAAAGGTGACGACTTCCATGAAACCTGTTAACGAGCACCTGTCAGAAAACAAGTTCCCTACAATCATCTCTCTTCCTTCTTCCTCACTTCCTCATGATGCCTGCCCTCTTGATGCCACCATGGCGCTTCTACTTACTGGCTCACGAAGCGGATGGTCCAGGCGTCCGTGACCAGCACGCTGGGCTTGCGAATCACGAAGCAGTCGCGCGCTGCGTCGTACTGGGCGTCGAGCTCGCGCTCGTCGTTCACGACTACGCGCTTCGGGACGCTTTCCGCATTCAAAAAGCCGTAGATCTCGATCTTCTCGACCCAGGCGAGCGACGCGAACTGCCGCACGACCGGCGTGCCGCTCACGCCCTCGCGGCTGACGGCGAACGTGATCTCGCTGAAGACGCCGTCCACCTGCGCCGCGTGCGTCTGTTCGTCGTCCACGTAGAGCGCGCCGCTGGCCTGGAACTGCGCGTCCAGCGCCACCACGAGCGTGTACGGGTCGCTTTGCATGAGCGCAGCGCTGCGGCGCACGCGGTTCTTGCGCGCGAGCACGCTGCCGCCGCGCTGGAATACGGGCGTGAACTCGATGGGTGCCGGCACGTCGGCGTGCTCGCGGCCACCCACCAGGCGCTTGTAGCCGTCGAACACGTGGTACCACACGGTGTCCGCGCCGGGCAGAAACACGCTCGTGGCCTCCACACCACCGTTCACGATCGGCTTGACGAGCAGATCGTGACCCAGCAGGAACTGATCCTCCTCACTGAAGCTGCGCTCGTCCTGCGCAAAGTGCATCCAGAGCGGCCGCATGATGGGCAGTCCGCTGACCGCGCACTCGCGGAAGAGCGTGTAGAGGTACGGCAGCAGCGCGTAGCGCGTGCGGATGGCGTCGCGGATGCGGCTCGTGTGTGGCTCGCCAAAGACCCACGGCTCGCGGCGCTTCGAATCGTGGTGCGCGTGGCCGCGGAAGAAGGGCTGGAAGACCGCAGCCTGGTACCAGCGCGTGACGAGCTCCGGCTCGGGGCTGCCGAAGAAGCCGCCGATGTCTGCACCGACGAATGTGAGCCCGGCCACCGACATGGACAGCAGCATCTTTGTCGCGTACTTCAAATGGCCCCATTCCGCCGTGTTGTCGCCCGTCCAGACGGCGCCGTAGCGCTGCGAGCCGGCAAAGAACGCGCGCGAGAGCACGAACGGCCGCGCCATGGCGCTCGTCACGGGCGTCTCCAGCGCGCTAGGCGCCACGGGCAGCTGGCGCAGCAGCTGTCCCTCCATGGTCGCGCGCTGCATGTACATGCCGTACATGTTGTGCCACTCGCGGTGCTCCACGCCCGCGAGGTTGCGTGTCTGCTTGCGCATGGACACCTCGGGTCCGTTGAACACGGACGGCTCGTTCATGTCGTTCCACGTGTACAGGTCCTTCGTGCTGCCAACGTACTTGTCGAAGCGGAAGAGCGAGCTCCACCAGAGCCGCGCCGTAGGTGACGTGAAGTCCACGTAGGACGAGTCGCCCGGCCAGCACCAGCCACGAAAGTCCTTCCCGTCCGGGTCCTTCACGTACAGTCCCTTCTCCTGTGCCTCCACGTGCACGTAGTAGGGCGGCGCGTCGTCCTTGGCACGGATGTGCGGGTCCACGATCGTCACCATCTTGCGGCCAACGCGGGCCACGCGCTCCTGCATGGCCAGCGGGTGCGGGAACGCGTACTCGTCCCACGTGAAGTACTTCTTCTTGTCCGTGTGGTCGATGTCAAGCCAGAGCACGTCGTAGGGGATGAGGTGCTCGTCAAAGCCCGCGTCGACGCGGTCCACGTCCGCCTCGTTCTTGTAGTTCCAGCGGCACTGGTGATAGCCGAGCGCGAAGAGCGGCGGCAGCGGCGCACGGCCCGTGAGCAGCGTATACTGCGAGAAGAAGCTCGCGCTCGACGGCCCGAGCAACAGGAACACGTCCAGCACGCCCGACTCGCTCAGCCAGTGGCTCTTCTTGCTACGGCCGTCCGCCAGCGTCTCGATGTCCACGAATGTCTCGGACGGGTTGTGCCAGAACGCGCCCACCGTGTTCTCCGCGCTCGGCGCCACAAGCAGCGGGATCGCGCCGTACAGCGCCATGGTCTCGTCCAGCTCGTACTCGAACACGTCCAGGTTGTAGAGGCGGTACGGGTCCGCCAGCACCTTCTTTTCTTCGCCATTGACCTCCAGTGTGTCCTTGAGCAAAAAGTCGCTCGCGTGCTCTGGGATGCCGTAGAGACCGCGCTTGTTGGCCGCAGTGGCGCCCGACGCGTGGAACGCGATGTCCAGGCCGATGGAGCTCGGGCCGAACTGCTTCTTGTCCGTGTGACCGCCAAAGGACTCCTCCCAGCCTTCGTCCTTGTTGTCAGTGGTGGCTGGCGCTGGGGTGGAAGCCGCAGCGGCATCCACCTTCTTCTGCACCGAGCCGTCGGAGTAAATGGCGAGACCGTCCTCGCCGTAGTCGACGATCGTCTTTCCCTCGTGGACGTCCACCGCAGCGGGGGCCGCAGCCTGCTCCGCGTCCGCAGCAGCGGCCGCGCTGAGACGGTCGTGGCGGATCTCGTAGTGGAACTGCTTGTCGCCGTTCATCGAGATGACCTTCTCCTTGTTCAGAAACACGTCGACGCGGAATGGCGCCAGGTGAAGCGCAACCACGACGATGTCCGCATTGTTAGCGACCAGCGAGAAGAGCTCGATGCTCCCATAGCCCACCGCAGCAGCGCTCAGTCCACTCTCCGCAAGCGTCACTCTTTTGATCGCGCGGCCCACAAGCGCCTCGGGCATGAGCACGTCCGCGTTTTCCCAGCGCGTCTTCGGGTCCTTCGGATCGGCGAACTTCTCCGCCACGTGCACGCGCACGGCCGGCAGCTGCGACGCCTTCTCGTCCAGCACGAAACGCAGCGATCCCTGTAGCAGCGTCGTTTCGTCGCGCGCCTGGGACTGCAGGTCGAAGCGCACCTCCTCGCTCGTCAGCGCGATGCTCGGCGCCAGCACGTCGAATTGCGTCGGCTGCGCCGTGCGGTACTTGTGGCAGAACTGCGTCTGCGCGCACGTGCGGAACTTGCTGCGGTCCACGGCCGCGACGCTTGCTGGCTGAAGCAGCAGCGCCGCCAGGGCCGCGAGCACGAGCAGCGGCGTCGCCCTCATCGTTCGTCTTCTCGCCTGCAGCTCAATCGATCTTCTGGCTGCAGCCGACACGTAATGCGCTTTGGCTCGCTCTCGAGTCCCCTTTCCTTTCCTATTGCGTATTTGGAGTATCTTTTGCTTTGTCAAGGTCATGATACTCTATTTGTGAGAGGTATTGACTTGTAGAAGGTAAAACGCGGTAGAAATGTTGAAAACCCTTTGTAAGTTTTGCTAAGTATCACTTTCTAGAATCTGTCCCCGATTATAGCCAATCAGAGGGAGGCACAGTGTAGCCATGTCAATCCATTGCGATCCTGTCAGGGTACATACCGCACGACCTCGACGCTAGCCGTACCAGTGCGCTGGACGCGTCTCGTCCGTCTTATTTGCAGATCTCTTCCCATCGAACGGAGCGTACGCAGCAGCAGCCTCTGCTCTCCCACAATCGCCTTCTTCCTCCGACGCGCTGTTGGTGTCGTTGCCTTCGCTCGCGCGCACGCGGGACGAGGTCGACGGTGGAATGCCGTACATCTGCTGGAGCTTCTCGTCGATGCGGTCCATGTAGTCGTGCACGGCCAAGTTGACCTTGTCGATCTCGATGCGGCGGCGGTTGCTCTGGATCTCCACCTCGCGCGCGATCTGCTTGGACGTCGACGCGGCGGATGGTGACAAGACACTCGCTGCCTTGGAGTTGCTGGGCTTTGAAAGACGCGAGCGACTCTTGTCGCTGTCGTCAAAGGCCGAAGAGATCTGCAGTCGTCGCCACTCGTCCAGGAACTTGCTGTTTGCGTCGGTGGCGCGAGGCGACAACTGCTGGTGGGCTGATCTCTGCAGGTCGTCGTCGCTCTCGCGGTCACTTGGGTGATCGTTGTCCCCAACGGCGGAGCTGCCAGGCTTCTCGTACTTGTGGTACAAGCACGTGTCGTCTAGCATCAGCCCAGCTGGGCGTGCCTTCTTGCTGCAGTTGCTTCCATGATGGTGATATACTGGGAACTCGCGATCTTCAGACGACGCCGACGAGTTCACATCGTCTTCATCTTCTTGCTGTTGGGATGATGCAAAGCGCACTCTATGAGGCCTCAGTGCCTTGGCCTTCTTGTTCTTTCTCTTCTGATCCGCCTGTGAGCCAGTCATATCGTCACGCGCATCGCTCTCAAAGCTCTTCTCCAGGTCCCTCAGCTTAGTCTCGTGCAGCTCGCTCTCCAGACTCTCTTTCTGACGCTTCAGCAGATCCACAGATGCCTGCAGACTCACTCGCTCGGCGACCTCCTGCTCCAGCTGCCAGTTCATCTTCTGGTACAACTCGTGGGCCTTGCGCGCCGCCTGTTTCAGGTTGCGCACCTCTTCGTCCTGCTTCTTGGCTACCGCCTTCGCGATCTCCGCCTTCTCTTCGTCCTCAATCGACAGCAGCTTGAGTTTCGTCACCTCCGAGTGGAGCTCCTGCTTCTCCTTGTCCAGAACCTGGAGTTGAGCCTGGAAGTCCGTGATCTCGTCACCTAGAGCCTGGATCTGGGCTTTCGCTTGCGTGAGCTCGTCGTCTTTGGCCTTCAAGGCGCGCTCCTTGTGCTCCAGCTCGCTTGTTTTTGCGTCTAGTTGCTGCTTCGCCTGGAGCTGCTCGTGTTCGCTCTGCTTTCGCATGTGCTGCATCTCATCCTGGAGCTCGTTGGTCTTCTGAAGCAGCACGTCCATTTGCTTCAGGTGCGCCGCCTGCTGCTCCAATTGGAACTGGAAGTCGTAGTTGTCCTTCTGCAGCGAGTTGCGCTGAAAGTGCAGGTCCTCCACGCGCTTGCCCAGCGCGAGGATGCGTTTGCGGATCAGGTCCACGGTCGAGAGCTCGCTCTCGCCGTTGTTGTTCTGCTGCTGATCAAAGTCATCTCTCTCGTGCTTAGCATGGTGATGGCGCTGAGCTCCTCGTCGCCGTCGCTCCAACAGCGCCTGGCAGTGGAACGCCCCGCTCGTGTTCTCCATGAGAGTCTCCTTTGCGCCCGGGTCGATCGCGGAGAGCACCTGAACCAACAAGCTGCCAAAGAACGGCACGGACGCATTCGCATCGGGTCCCATGTCCACGACATCCGCCACTTTCTCAGTGATCTTCATCTGCTTGAGTCGTTCGAGAAGCTCACGCAGGTTCAGGCTCGCGAGCGTCGGTCTCGGAGCGAGGACTTTGATGACAGTCGGTGGCGGATTGCGCTGAAGCGATGATGATGAGGATGATGATGAGCTTGTCATAGTTGTGCCGCTGCTGCGCCTCTTCTTGGGCGCCTTGAGCGACGTGCACGTGCCAAATGAGCCGCTGGCAACACAAGTGGTGACACTAGTCTCGGCGGTAGTCACAGGCGCCACACTACTGTGAAGCACGCCGCACTTTTGAAACCGGTTAAACGCAAAGACAGCGATCACAACGTGCCGGAAGCGCTTGTGGCGCTGTCTGTCGGTCATCACGAGCTGGTGGAGCGTGTTCATGGGCATGAGCTCCTTGAGCACCTGGCCGATGCACTCGATCTGCTCCTGCGACTGCGCGTACTCGGCGTTCTCGCGAAGCAAGAAGCGCTTCTGGCTCAGCAGCTCGCTCACCTGGAGCACAAGCGGCTGCACGACCAGCACAAAGAGGTGCAGCACGGTCGCGAGCACAGGCAGATCCTGCTCAAAACCCTCGACTACGGCCTGGAGCTGCGTCTTGTCGCTCATCACGAGCTCCAACTGCGCATTTGCCGCGTGCAACTTGTCCGTAAGTTCGCCTTTCTCACGCTCGAGCTCACTGGTGACGGCGTCAAAGTGCGCCCTCTGCTCCCTAGCGTTCTCTGCATGGAGTACCTCGAGCTCCGCCATCGTCTGCGCGGACTCCTGGGTCTTCGCCTCCAGTTCCCGCTTCAGCGTCTCGATATCGCTCTGTTGCTCAGTGCGCAGCTGAGAAACCTGTTCGAGCTCCTGCCTCAGCTCCTGCCTCAACTCTTGCTGCGTTGCAAACACCAGTTCGAGCTCATGATCCAGGGTCTTGAAGTGCTGTGAGACTAGCGATAGCTGGTTCGATGAGTCCGCTTTGCGTCGACGCGTGGTGGCGTGGTGGCGCTCGTTGCCGTCCTCCTCATCATCCCCAACGTCCAGACCGCCCTCCGCCTGACTCATGCGACGGTGTCTGAACTTCTGCAGCAGCGTCTGAACGAAGCGATCGCACTTCTTGAGCTCGTCCTCGAGCGCCTCGTTCTTCTTGCACGTCTGCTCACTCCACTTGAGGATCTCGAGCTTTTCCTTGTTCACGATCTCGCGCGCCTGCTCGCTCAGCACGCGCTGCTCGCGGAGCTCCTGGAGCTTGAGCGCGTCCTCGCTGCGCTGGTGCTCGAGCTCCGTCACGCGGTCCAATGCCGCCTTGAGCTTCTTCGTCAACTGTCGAGCTATGTGCTTGGTTCGCTGGAACTCGTGGACAAAGTTCATCGTTTCGGTGCGCAGCGCACTTGTGGCGCCCTGGAGGAATTGCAGCTCCGGCGGCACGTGACCGTCGTGGTGCGGCTTTGAAGAGCGAAGAAGATGTAGTGGTTTAGTCTCTTCATTGTCAGATGCCTCTCCCTCATCGTCTCTCTCGCCGTTAATTTGTTCAATCGAGAGCGCTGAAGTGGCTCCATTGCCTTGTACCGAGCTCTCGATGTAGCTGCGCAAACCCTCAACCTCCTTGAGGATCTTGCGCGTCTCGTCCGCGAATCGCTTCTTCGCGTCCAGCACCGCCATGCGCTCCGTCTCAAGCTGCTGCTCAACGTTCGCACAGTCTCCTCGCAGCGTCGCGATCATCTTCCCATCCAGCTTTTGCTTCTCCAGGAGCTCCTCAACGTACTCGTCGCTGCTCTGCTTTTGCTGCTGCAGCGCTAGCTTTCGGTCCTTCAGGCGCTCCTGGAGCTGTGTGACGTGGTGCTCGAGTTTGTCCATCTGCTGCTGTTTCGCGTGATTCTCGGTCTCCAGTTTCTCAATGTGCGTCTGTAGTGAAGTGCGCTGACTCTCGAGCTTCTTGCGCTTCTCACGCTCAGCGTCAAACGCCTTCTGCAGTGCCTCCATGCCCGTCTCCATTCGTTGGACGCACGCGGTCGCAGACGCCTCAATCGTTTCATATTGGCTTGCTTTCTCCGCGATCTGCGACGAGAGCTCGCTGTTCTCACGCTTCTGAGTGTGGAGCTCGCTCTTGAGCTGGTTCAGCTCATTTTCCAGAGTCTCGATGGTGTTTCTCAGAAGCTCGTTCTCGTCCACGAACTTGGCTTCCTGCTGCTTGATCTGCTTGAGCAACCGCTTCAGCCGCTTGCTCTCGCTCGTGAGCTCGCTCATGTCGCCAATGGCCTTCACCTGGCTCTGCTCTTGGAGTGCCAGGGTCTCGTGGAGAGCTGCTTGGAGCTTCTCGATCTCCTGCTGCGCTGTGCTCAGCTTCTTCTGGCAGCTCTTAAACTTGCGGCTCGTCTGTGCTGCAACGACCAGGCTCTGCTGGTCCTGCTCGACCTTGAGCGCCAATTCCTTGATGTCCTCGCGCAGGCGCTTGAGCTCGCGCTTCTGCGTCTTGTTCTGCTCCTCGAGCGTCTCGTTCTGCTCCTCGAGCGTCTTGTTCTGCTCCTCGAGCGCCTCGTTTTGCTCGCGACACGCGCGGAAATCCTGTCGAAAGCGATTATTCTCCACCTGCAGCCGCCGCAAGAGCTCCAGCTGCTTGCGCAGCGCCTCGTTCGACACCTCCTGCTGGCTCAGCTCTTCCACAACGTCCGCCGGCTTTTGGTGCTGGTGGTGGCGTACCGCCTTCCCAGCTTTTGCAACGGGAGAGCGATACAGGGCCGACGATGCTAGCAACGCACTGGGACGCAGGCGACGACTCTGCTTCTGCTGGGTCTCGGCCATGCGGTGCTCATAGTCGCTGATCGCCTTGGCCTTGATGCGGCTGAGCTCGCGTAGCGCGTCCTTGTCATTGCGGTAATCCAACGCTTTCGTCTTGCAGTGTGAGCGGAGATCGTCCGTGTTAATACTGGAGGAAGAAGGCGCCTGGCGCTTGAGTGAAATGCCCGTGAGCTCGCTCTCGAGCTCCAACTGGAACCGCGTGGTCGAATGCGATTTGTCCTCTTGTTGCTGGTTGCGATGGCGCCTGTGCGCTCTTCGCGTGTTGTTGCTGTCATTGTTCTCCGTCACTGCATTGTGGTCCGAAACGCTGCTATGTGACGACGACGAGAAGACGGAGGGCGAGAGCGCGGCGCCGTCATTGGCAGTCGCTTCTACAGACGCTGGCGTGGCGATCGCGTCGCTGCGTAAGTCCTCAAAGAGTTTCCGCTGGCGCGCGTAGTGCTCCTGCTGCTGCTTCAGGTTGAGCTGCAACTTCTTCTCCACACCTCTGGTGTTTCCTTTCGGTCGCCCTGAGGTCTCTTCGTCCACTGCATCGTCATCGCGCTTGCCTTCATTTGAGAGGTCGTCGAGGCTCAGCACGGACTGCCGCTGCGAGTCTGGCGAGTGCGACGAGGACGACGGGGCAGCATGGCCACCTCTGCTGCTCTGCGCGTGGCTGGGACGCGAGGCATGTCGCCCTCCACCACCACCGGCGCCATTGTGAATAGGCGAGCAGGCGCCAATGGCGTCGAGCGTCAGCTCCTGCGTCGTGTCGTTCGAGCCTGTGCTCATCACTTGTGGCGCTCGTCCTGCAACGGACTGAGTCCTCAGATGGACGCTGTGGCTGTGGGTGAAAGCCTAGATGGCTGCTATGCACTGCGTTAGTGTGGCGATGCAGCGCATGAACACAAGGACGGGCGGACGCTGACGAGGAGCTCAATTGCTGGGATAGCAACAACGGCTGCAGCTCTTTGTGGAGCGAAGAGTCATGTTGCGGGTTACGATTACTGTAAAAATGTAACCACTGGCGTGACGGGTTACGAAAATGAAAATCCATGGCAGAAAAATCAGGTAGGATACCCATTTCTCCCCTTTTGTAAAACAGGGTGAGATTGGCTTCCGTCGAGCCAATACAGAAACGCTACACATACCGCATTTTGATATCTATACTCAAGCAAATCACCTTGTTTGGTGATTTCATTTCACTTGATCGCACCTGATTGGCTGAAATCCAAGTGATTTTTTCTTGTTACCCAACTCAGCAGCCCAAATCGATCGATCATACAAGATCACTTGAATATCCGCCGTCATCAGCTCGAAGCCCAAGCAGCTCTCACTCGACCATGAAGCTCTCGCTCTCGCTCTCCATCGCCACCGCCGCTGCGCTCGTGGCGCTCGCCGACGCCGCGTCGCAGGGCTGGCATGTCAAGGTGCACGTGCACACAGTCAAGCAGAAGGTCTTTGAAGAGTGCATCTCGTCAAAGGGCGAGGTCGAGTGCGCTGACGGCCTGCAGTGCGTGCAGATTAGCGACGACTACGGCTCGTGCATGAAGAAGCAGCCGGCGCTCTACGACCAGTGCGGCGGCCACTCGATCAAGGGCCCGTGGAAAGAGCCGTGCGTAGCTGCCAACACGACCGCTTCCGCGCTGACGTGCGTGTTCATCAGCCCGTACTACAGCCAGTGCCAGGACGTGACCCAGCGCGAGCACTTCCGCTTCAAGGGCCACGAGAACGACAAGCACAGGCACCACCACCACAAAAACCACCAGGTAGACGAGAACACCAAGGGCGTGTCGCTCTGGGGCCAGTGCGTCTGGATCGACTCCAAGGCCTCGTGCGACAGCGGCCTGCAGTGCATCACCGAGAACGAGCACTACGGCCAGTGCCGCAGCCTGAACGCCAAGCTCTACGAGCAGTGCGGCGGCAAGACCTGGAAGCAGCCATGGGCCGCCACGTGCACGGAGGGCGTATGCGTGAAGCGCGACGAGTGGTACAGCCAGTGCCTGCCAAACGGCACAGGCGCCACGGCAAGCCCAACGCCGAGCCCGTCGGTGACGACCAAGCCAGGCGGCACCGGTGCTAATGGCCCCACTGCGGCCAAGTGGGACCAGTGCGGCGGTGCGAGCTTCAGCGGCCCGACCGCGTGTGTTGCCGGCACGCAATGCGTCAAGCACAACAACTGGTACAGCCAGTGCAAGCCTCTGAAGCTCCCGGTGGGCGAGCTCTGCGGCGAGAACAAGCGCGACAACGTGTGGACGCTTGCCTCGTGCGAGGGCAGCGCAACGTGCAAGCCGTCGAACGCGGACAAGTCCGAGTCTCGCTGCCAGACGTAAGCAGCAGATCATCAAGACCAGCAAAGTGGATCGGGAAGGAAAACAGGGTCAAGCACGCAGTCTCCACGCCAAGGCGACTGATTGCCTGGTGGAGGCTTTGGCTGTGCTCTGCATGTGTAGTTTGAGAACAAAAAATCAGTGAAGAAACAGGAAAGAGAGAAAAGAAGAAACGGGTCGATTCGTGTGTGTTCTCGGGATCCACCACATGAGTATATTCTTTTTGATACTGGGTCGTGAGTCTCTTCGGAAGGTCAGGGTATCCAGCCAACCTTCGCAAGCTCAATGCCTTTCTTTATCAAAATCCTTATCCATCATATCTTGCAAAACAGTCGATTGAGCCTTGTCAAGCGCCAATGCTCGCCTTCCTCCGTGAAGAAACCGTTCAAGCTCACTCGTTCGTTCTTGGCAACAACCTCAAAAGCACTCTCGAGAAAGGATGTGATTTTCGACACAACTCTGGACACTTTGTAGCACTCGGAGGTCATTTCATGAGCCTCATGTTGTCCAACATCATCGCAGGCATCCCCTCTCCATCGAGAACGCTGTTTGTCTCGAGTGATCGTGCCTCCTGAATGGAGCTGCAGCAGATCATTTACACATTCTAAAGCAACAGGACGCACAACTCGGATTGGCAAAAGATCACTTTATTGGTTTATTGAAAAGTCATAC